>LGRX02014725.1:14708-33515 GCA_001247695.2 Cymbomonas tetramitiformis
AACTCCTGCGCACCAGATCTGGCTGAACGAGGAGATCAAGAGGGTGCTGGGGTCCGGGGTTCGACCATGGTGTGTCGCTACTCGACCCAGCTCCTCCAGAGGATATAGAGGATCCAGAGGATGGAGTAGCTTGTATTACAATCCAAGTTCACTCGATGAGGCAGCAGTCAACGACAACTACACCAATGTACTATCTGCCCCTGGCTACTATTGTTCATTTGATAGTTATTAGCGTGCAGGTGAATCGTCTATCTGATAATGTGAATGTCGTCGGGATCAACAAAAGAAGCTAGAAGGAACTGGCGAAGAATAAGCTGGAGTGCCTTGTGTATGCGCCACCTGAAGGGCACGGTCACTAATAACAAGGACACGATAGAGGGAGGCCTTTCTGAAGCCTTACCCAGACAAGAAGCAAGCAGAATATTGAGCAACCAGTTTTTGCCTGCCTGTGAGGCCCCTAACAGCTCTGCAGGCAAGCTGGTTAGTGTGAAGAATTGAGAAAATTTATTTTCTCAATTATTCGGGAAGTACGGAGGAGGTAGTTTCCAAACCACAATAAATGAGCCCGAGGCTCGACGAGGAGTTGTGAATTTTTTGTGGATTTTTTAGTGACAGAGTTTCGGGTCAGAGACCTCGATTCTGCAGTACGACTTTCCTGGTTTCTGATTGGTCGACTGTGTGGAGTCAGAGACTCCTTTTCTGCTGTCGAGTGGGAGACTCTTCAGTTCTCTGATCGATGACAGTGTCACAGCGGAGCTGCGACACTGCAATGTCAGTATGCAAGACTGGGGGACCGAGAGGGACCGTCAGATACGGAGTGTCTGTCGGTCCTCCGTTCATCGGACGTAGAAGACTCCATTCGGGTCCTCGTGTCTGTTCGCTTTCGGGTAGAATGCGAAAGGTTGTCGACAGCAGTTTGAAATTGCTAAGACAGCCGAGAACACTTCATTCTGCAAGAACTTCGGGCTCCGAGTCTACCAATTTCAAAAAGTTCTTGTGGAATTTTACACGTAATTTTAAGGAAGATGGAAAACGGAGCTAGAGCGGTCGCGATTGTGAAGAGTGCGTACTCGGACATACGTATGGTCGCGAGGATGATGGCTGCGGGAGGAGCAGCGACGAAGAAGTGCTGCGCAGCAGCGCCAGCGTTGGATCGTCTATTGAGGTGGGTGAAGGAGGCGAAGCTGCGAGGTGCGGACGAGATGTGGCAGTTCGCGTTGTCGAATGGTGAGTTCGAGCCGGCGGTGCTCGCTGAGGACGGCTTGGAGGTGGTGACGCCTGCGAAGTTGGTGCCTCCGGGAAGGGGCGGACCGGCCTTTTGCGAGGCGTTAGCGGAGGCTGCGGATCAGTGCGTGGAGGTGCTGGTGAACGAGCTGGGATTTACGGTTCCAGAAATTCCGCAGGCGTCGTTATCGGGTTCGCGCAGGGCGGGAAAGGACCGTCGGGATGCGGAGAGTGAAGGTGAAGCTGGCGACGAGGAAGATGCCGATGAAGACCTCTTCGGAGAAGAGGAGGAAGATGCGGAAAAGTCGCGCAAGGTGAAGAAGGCGAAGCAAGCGGAGGATGAGCCGTCGCCAGCGGACCTGGCTGCGGATGAGGCGTTGAAACGGCGGGTTGATGCTTGGCTGGGTGCGCGCGTGAGTGGATATGAGCCAGCCAAAGGTGAGAATTCCGAATTCGCTTTGCGTGAACGGGCCAGTGTCAAGTTGCGCAGGAAGGTTGTGGCTGACCCGGTGAAGGGGGAGATGAAGTCGGTGGCGGTGCCTCGGTTGTCCAAGGACCAGTTCCTGGAACAAAACTTTGAAATGGTTGAGAAGATTTCTGACTTGAAGGAACGCGCGCTGTTCCGCAAGTATATCGGGTGGATCCTGACCTTGACGGAAAAGTTCTCCTGGGCAGACGTGTATGACTTTGACGCGCAGGTGCGTGATGATTTTGCGCAGGGTCGGGTCACGTCGTGGGACCCGGTTCCCTTGGCTTTTCGGTTCCAGTATTCGTTCGCGGATTCTCTGGGTGACGCGCAGAAGCGCCTGACTGACGACCGCGGGGGCAAGAAGAGTAACCCGCGGGATTCCAAGACGCGCGAAAAGAAACGTGACGGCGTGTGTGATTTCTTTCAGTCGGCCCGAGGCTGCAAGAAGGGGAAGGACTGTGGGTTCGTGCACGCGTGTCGGAAGTGCAAGTCCGCGGACCACGGTGAGTCCGCCTGTCCGGGCAAGTGACTATCTGAGGAGGGCGGGGCGCAGTTGCCGGAGGCAGCCCCGCTTGATCCTGACTTGACGGCAGAGAAGGTTCGAGGGGATGGTAAGGCTAAGAAGGAGAGGAAGTGGTCGGCGAAGTTCCTGGCTATGTTCACGGCGGTGGGGGTGTCGCTGGCTTCCTATGGCGTGCCGGAGGCAGACTGGCTGCAGTATCAGCAGGATGTGGTGGCAGTCGGTGCGCGGGTGTCTCCGCTCACAGAGCGGGCGGACAGATGGGCGCAAGCAGCTTGGGGATTGCCGGGCGCGGAGGAAGTGGTCCGTGGAGTGGCCACCGGGTTTCGGTGGCAGCAGGAGCAGCCGGCGGAATTCTTTGAGGTGGAGAACTATGTCCCGCTGGAGCACCAAGACAAGGTGCGGAGAAAACTCCAAGAGGAGGAGGACGCCGGTAGAATGGTGCGCACAGATGCTGGGAGTGTTCCCGGTATCTCGGCCCTCGGGATTGTTTTCCGGGTTGTGGAAGGTAAATTGAAAGACAGACTTGTACATGATTTGTCTAGACCTGTGGGGCTGTCAGTGAACGACAATTGTGTGATTGAGAGTAGGAAGTTTGCAACTGTCGAAGCAGTTTTTTCCTTGGTGCAGCCATATAGTTATATGGCCAAGATTGACTTGAAGAGTGCATACAGACACGTGGGTGTGGCCTCTGACTTCTTTCAGTTTTTGGTAAGCAAGTTTGATGGTGTGGTTAGGATGGACACGAGGTTTCCGTTCGGGATTAAAGCAGCTCCGGGACTGTTCTCGGATGTCACGGTCCTGATTTCTAGGATGCTGCAGAGTAGAGGTTTTCCGGGGGTGGTTGTATACCTTGATGATTTTCTGTTGGTAGCAGATTCGGAAGCAGCCTGCCAGAAAGGGTTTGAGTTGCTGCTGGAGCTTGTTGAGTTCTTGGGCTTTGAGGTTGCCCCGGACAAGGTGGAGTCACCTCGGCAGGACATAGTATTCCTCGGTGTGCGCCTACAGTCCAACCAGTCGGGACTTGGTGTGGTGGCAATGAGTATCGATGAGAGTAGAGTGCAGCGGGTGGCTGCGGAGTGCAGACACGTGGCCGGATTGCAGAAAGTGAGAGTTAAGGAGGTTGAGAGGCTGGTTGGTCAGCTGATGTTTTGTGCCAGAGTCGTGTATGGTGCAAAGATGTTCTTGAGGTCGGGGTATGACTTCCTTGGCAGAGCCAGGAGGATGCGGAGAGTGTTTGACTCGGTTCCGGAGGGATTAAGTAAGGACTTGAGGTGGTTGGCCAAGATGTTGGACACCAACAACGGGCAGGCAGTTGTGTTGAACAAAAGGCCTGTGGTTCGGGATTTCTTTGCAGTTGATGCTGCAGGTGAGGAGGCTGTTGACGGAGGAATGGGTGGTTTCTTTGGTGGGAGATGGTTCTCTGTGAAGTGGGAAGAGGTGAAACGGTGGAGGGTGCTGCCGTCCAGCCCCTTCCGGGATGAAGCCTCCAGTCATATTAATTATCTGGAGCTGTTTGTGATCTTTTGGGCCTTGAAGTTGTGGGGTCACTTGTTGAGGGGTTGCAAGATTGTGTTGTGGAGCGACAATGAGTCCGCCCGGTTAATGACTGAAAACTTGTGGGGCAAGGCCACCTTCATTCCGTTGTTGAAGGAAATTTTGTTGCTGACGGTGAAACATGATTTGAGGATTGTGACAAGGAGGATTTCCTCTAAGGCGAACGGTCTTGCTGATGCTCTGAGTAGGAGTGAGATGGGTAGGTTCTTTGAGTTATTGAGGGCATGGTCCCGGAGGGACGCCCCGAGGGACCTGGATGATTGGATGGTTAATGAGTGGTTGTGGGACAAAGCCCGAGTGTTCGGGCCTTTTGCTGTTGATGCTTGCTGTGACGAGATGGGAGCAACCTCCCGGTGCTTCAGTTGGTGGTCCATGGTGGACTCTTGCCTTAGCAAGCAGGGGAGGGGTTTAAATGTGTACTGCAATCCTCCCTTTTCATTGTTGTTGGAAATCCTGACCCACTTCTTGAGTGAGAAGAGAGTGGCCCGAGGACAACCTCGGCAATGTTTGTGTTGCCTTTTTGGCCCACTGAGAGGTTCTGGCTGGAAATTGTGGTACCAGCTATTGATTGTGGCCTCTTTCAGGTAGTAGAGTTTGTGCCTGAAAATTCGGAGGTGTTTACCTCACCTAATGGAGTGAGGGGGAAGAGGAAAGATTGTGGCCCGACGAGGTGGCCTGTAGTGTTGGTTTGGTGCCCAGCTCAACCCCCAAAAGGGAAGGCTTGGCAGAAAATTGGCAGGTGAGCTAACCGGAGGGAAAAAGGGGGGCTGCCGGGTGTGCAGAGCCTAACTGTTGGTTGAAAGCCAAGTGGCGGGAAGTGCTGAGACTGGCCGATGCCCTCAACACCACGAAGGCATTGACATCGGGCCAGAGAGCCTTTGTGAGATTTATGCTGACCTTCGGAGAAGGACCGGTGGTTCCGGTGTCAGATGATGACTTAGCTATGTTTTATGTCTTCCAGTCGAAGACTTGTAAAGTGTCAACGCTGAAAGCCTACACATCTGGTATCCGTAGGCTGCACCTTGAATGCTCAGAGAGCTGGGTGCCAGTTAGCCATCGCTACAGAGTAGCACAGACTCTGAGAGGCCTGAGGAGAATGCTGGGTGAGCATGTACACCGTAAGCTAGCAATTACATTATATATGCTAGCTAAAATGTATGTTGTAATGGATTTCAGTGATTGTAACATGGTCACCTTGTGGGCGGCCATGCTGACTGCATTGTTGTGCTTGCTTAGAAAGGACAATGTGTGTGTCGGTAAGCAAGAGCCTTTCAATGTAGGAAAGGTGTTGAGAAGGAAGGACTTTGCTGTCAGGTCTGGAGTAGTCTGGGTAAGACTAACATATTCTAAGACAATTCAGTTCCATGAGAGGTCTCATGTGGTGGCCATGAAGGCAACTGGTGGCTTGTTGTGCCCCAGGAAGGCAGTGCTGAACTGTTTTAAGAGAGTGCCGGCTAAGCCGGAAAGTCCGGCTTTCGTGTGGAAGTCGAAGGGAAAGTTTGTTCCCATGTCACACGGTGTGTTTGTGGCAGAAGTGAAGAAGTTGATCCAGAGGATCGGTTTGGACCCGAGCAAGTATTCGGGTCACAGTTTCAGAAGAGGGGGAGCCACTGTGGCTTTCAATCTCGGAGTGGACCATCTCCTCATTAAGCTGCAAGGAGACTGGGTCTCCGATGCATATCAGAGATATGAGCAGCTTACTAGACAGAGGAGGCTGGAGCTGCCGAAGAGGCTGGCTGACAGAGTTAAGGAAGTGGAGAGGAGGTTTGAGTCACCACGTGTCAGCAAGCCCCTCCGGAGGTTGGGTTGCTGAAGCCCCAGCCAGTTTGGGGTATGGAACTTGCAGGTCATCGTAAGACCCTGCAGTTGGGCTGACTCTTCTGCAACCTAGTTGCCTACCACCTCCCTAGAAGTACTTGTCAGTTTGTTGTGTGAATGTTGTTGTTGAATGTTGTCTATGAATGTTAAAAATGGTGCTTATGAGCACCACCTCTGACTCTGGAAATCTATCCTCCTGGGAAGTACTTGTGTGAAGAATTGAGAAAATTTATTTTCTCAATTATTCGGGAAGTACGGAGGAGGTAGTTTCCAAACCACAATAAATGAGCCCGAGGCTCGACGAGGAGTTGTGAATTTTTTGTGGATTTTTTAGTGACAGAGTTTCGGGTCAGAGACCTCGATTCTGCAGTACGACTTTCCTGGTTTCTGATTGGTCGACTGTCTGGAGTCAGAGACTCCTTTTCTGCTGTCGAGTGGGAGACTCTTCAGTTCTCTGATCGATGACAGTGTCACAGCGGAGCTGCGACACTGCAATGTCAGTATGCAAGACTGGGGGACCGAGAGGGACCGTCAGATACGGAGTGTCTGTCGGTCCTCCGTTCATCGGACGTAGAAGACTCCATTCGGGTCCTCGTGTCTGTTCGCTTTCGGGTAGAATGCGAAAGGTTGTCGACAGCAGTTTGAAATTGCTAAGACAGCCGAGAACACTTCATTCTGCAAGAACTTCGGGCTCCGAGTCTACCAATTTCAAAAAGTTCCCCACACCCACCACTCCCTTGGGGTATGGAACTTGCAGGTCATCGTAAGACCCTGCAGTTGGGCTGACTCTTCTGCAACCTAGTTGCCTACCACCTCCCTAGAAGTACTTGTCAGTTTGTTGTGTGAATGTTGTTGTTGAATGTTGTCTATGAATGTTAAAAATGGTGCTTATGAGCACCACCTCTGACTCTGGAAATCTATCCTCCTGGGAAGTACTTTCGTCGGTGCCACAAAAAATGTATGCTCAGGCCTAATTCTGGCTATCATCCAATCCGCCCCCTCACTCACGATGAGTGCATAGCGCAGTGCACAGGGAGCACCTGTGGTCCCCACCCTCTAACTGACTTCGATGGTGTCTGTTTTGTTCCTGGTCATACGGGACTCTTTGTGTTTACACCGCTGGCTTGGCATCTTGCTTGTGACACGGACACAGGCTCCGAAGATGCTGAGGGCTTTGTCATTTGTGGTATGGGACCCGCGTTCTCCATATGCTAGTCTGTATGTCAGACAGTAACACGCACTTTCAACTCCTAGCTACTTATTACCAGCTATTGACTCTGGATGCCTCGCCACCTGATGGTGATCTGATGGTGAGGTTGGATTCTGATTCCTCCGCAGAAGTACCTCGGTCCGCCTTCTACTGTTGGCGCCGTGCTGCTATATAAGTATATATCTACCTGGGCACGAAGGAAGACCGCTGCACGCACTCTAAACACAAGCGTTGTGGACCGATACTCACGGGGATAGTCGCTGCAGTGCCGGAGGTCCCTCTATATCCGTCATTGTCTTCATCGTCTACCCGGACGCCTTGTCCTCCAATTTCCCTGAGAGGACTTTCATCGGGAGATCTGCTGAATGGATAGCAGGGAGGGTGCTAAGGCATCTGCTGGGCCATATTTATGCCCCTTCACCCAGGCAGACATACACGGCACGCTCCCTCTCTTTGTCAGACAGTGGCCCTCAAGATAGTGAAAGTTCCTTACTCCTATCAACGACAAAAATACACCAGGCGTCAAGGCCGTTATGTCTCTTTTGAGGCACCCCGGGACATTCCCTTCGAGTCTTTGCTCACTGACGTATGCGAAGTGCTCAACCGTGAATCGAATGCTGTTCGAGGTCCCTCTGAGAGTCGCATATATGTTACGCTACAAGCGCGCCACACGCATATATGTGCTCATTTCAGTACAAGCGCGCCAGGCGCGCTTGTACTGGGCAACTGAAAGTATAAGCACGCGGCGCGCATATACGTGTACATTATTCCGGTATGCGCGCGCCTTTGCGTCAGTACAACCGAGCCTGGGCACTTCTAAGGTGCCCCTAGGGGTTATGGGGACCTATGGCTTGGGGGGTGTCGGGCATGTATGGAAGGCCGGGTGGGGGTGTGGGTGTGGTATGGGGCCGGTGGGGGATGGTATTGGGGGTGTGTGGGTATGGTATGGGGGTTAGGTGGTATGCGGGGGGGAGGGGGGGGTATGGTAGTGGGGTGTGTGGAGTATGGTATGAGGTGTGTGCGGGTATGGTATGCGGGGTGTTGGGGTGTGACAGTATGCAGGGGTTGTCGGGGTATGGTGTGGGGGATGTCCGGCCATGGTATGGGCTGGGTGTCGCGGTGTGACTTGGAAGGTGTCGGGTTATGGTATGGGGGTTTTTGGGTGTGATTTGCAGGGTGTTGGGGTGTGGATTGGGGGATGTTTGGGTGTGACTTGGGGGTTTCTGGGTGTGATGTGGGTATTACCCCCACGCCCGCAAACCACATCCAAACACGTCCTAGGTATAACAGAACTCGTTACATCCCGATAATCCCCACACAACCCTCAAGCAACCCATAACATCCTCCGACACTTCCCGTAGCACGGTCCCCATAGTAGACCCTCTAACGGTCCGCTTCAAAGAAATAGGTGGGGTAATTAGAAATAGGGGTAACTGTGAATTCAGGCGCGCTTGTACTGGTGCGTGCAACTTGTACCACGAGGCAAGGGTGCACGACCAGTACAAGTGTGCCAGGCGCGCTTGCACTGAAAATCGGCGCGCATATGCGCGCGGCGCACTTCGTATACCGTAACATATAGTCTGCACCGAATTGCACTACTCATCAGTCGTGGAAACTCGATTTGGCCGCTGCCTAGAAGAGATAGACGAACTCGATCAGTGGTCGGGGAGATGGAGTACCTAACAACTTTGGGCCAGGCATACAGAGCAGGTTAACGGCAGGTGTGCGAACCTGCGCGGCAATCTACCAATCGAAGCAAACAGCCACGACCAACGATATTGGAATCCATCTTCATCTTGCTGCCTGCATACGTATGATTACAAAGAACATAAATCCCGCCCGTCATAATTTCTTTTGCTCCGAAAGTTCAGCAGAGTCAGTTTATCGTTTGAATACTTCACCATTTTCAGCTCATCGTACGAGGCAATCTAAGACCATTATTTCATTATGTTTTCCGTGGAAGACGGACTGCTCTTTTCCGACAGGCCGGACCGTCGCCGGACCGTCGCCGGCTCCGGGACGGGATTCCTTCCAAGGCTGCTTCTTCAACAAAATCAGCAGCGACATTCGTCCCTGTGCGCGTAGACCTGCTACTAGGCATCTGAAACTCCTGACCCCACTGTGTGTATCAGAAGAAGTACCGATGAAATTGAAAAGTGTCAAAGTAAAGGTAAACGATAGTACGAACAAATTTTTAAAACCTGCGGTGTCTCGCACAGTGACATCCTAACAGGCGATCGCGTGAAGTTTTTCTGCGAAGAAAAAGGAACACTTTTGTATGTATGGCCCCGAACGATCCTGGGGCCCCGTTATATGTACATTGTGCCACTGTCGAATCGTCACTGCCAGGTGCTTCAACAGGTGTCACGTGTCACATATCACGGCGGTGAGGTTTCGAATTGATGCCCAACCTAGCTGAAATTTCTCGCGCTCCAATTTAAGAATATTGAATGTGACAGATGTCCAATGGCCAGCGAC
Organism: Cymbomonas tetramitiformis; assembly: GCA_001247695.2. Classification (NCBI taxonomy): domain Eukaryota; kingdom Viridiplantae; phylum Chlorophyta; class Pyramimonadophyceae; order Pyramimonadales; family Pyramimonadaceae; genus Cymbomonas; species Cymbomonas tetramitiformis. The sequence goes on from LGRX02014725.1 coordinate 23,985, forward strand.
TTACAAATTATTGTCTTGTAAATAATCAGATATAGGACCACGGGTGTTCTCGTCAGCTTGGAATCCGTACGTCCTTTACACTGCCTGTCTGTTTCGTGATAATAATGACGCCCGTTGAGATGGAATTGACACAAACTAATAAGTCGAGACGTTGGTTGCCAACCCAATTTGCAAGAATGCAGTCATACATTGCCTCTCCATACATGGCATCTTAAAAGTAATACTGCACGTAATTTCGCCGGCTCGGTGATAGGGATGTCCTCTTCTGCCACGTCCAAGAAACCATACTTTGCCACCCCGGAAAAAGTCACTTTATCAGCTGTGGAGCCATCCCTGGCTGCAAGGCCCGTAGGACAGTCTAGAGTCTTACGTCGGAGAAATTTTAGGTTAACTAACCCGGGTATTGAGAATAACGTCTCGGACATGGATGGTAACATTGAGGTAACATTCCCTCGAGTCGGGTGAAAGCGTGATAGGAACGTCCCGACCGAGCGGTACTTGCTTACTTGAACAAACAAACCGCGAATGACACTATCAGCCTCGGTCATGGTCAAGGTTCATTTAGCGTTCACTGTTTGGAACTTTGGATTCTTTGTAATACAGTAATCACTCAGTAATAAGAAAACCCGCCAATAAGAAAGTAGCCAGCTTTCTCGGAGGGGGGGGGGGTACCCAAGTTGATGAAAATGGCTGGCTGGTTTTTTTGAGCTAAGAAAGTAGGGTGGTTTAAGAAATATGGGGGCTGGCTGGCAAGCCCAAGAGACAATCCGACAATTTCTTAAATTTAAGAAAGTTTTGCTGGATTTTTAGCCTTTTTACTCTATTTTTCGGTATTTTTACATGATTCCATATGCAAATCTAATATGTATCGAACGCATGATTCCGGTCACGTTTCGGCCGAAACTGAAATTATTTCTAGTGCGCCCACGATATGTATATGAGCCTATATATGAGCTGAAATTCAGCCTATATATGAGCTGAAATTTGGCCTATATATGAGGCTGAATTCAGCCTATATATGAGGCTATATATGAGCTGAAATGCAGCCTATATATGAGCTGAAATTTGGCCTATAAATGAGGCTATAATTATATGAGCTGAAATTAAGCGTACATAATTATGAGGCTACATATGAGCTGAAATTCAGCCTATGCATGAGCTGAAATTCAGCCTATATATATATGAGGCTATATATGAGCTGAAATGCAGCCTATATATGAGGCTATATATGAGCTGAAGTTTAGCCTATATATGAGGCTATACATGAGCTGCTTTTTCAACTCCTTGAGCTGGGCACGGCTTGCAGGGTACATTTTGTGAAAGTGGGAATTTTTAAGAAAGTTGCTGAGCTAGGCGTGTGTCGATGTACATGGTTAAGAAAATGAGCTGGCTGGCCAAGAGATCGCGATTCACTATTCTTTTAATTCTCATAGGAGGCTGGAGCTGGCCGGGGTACCCAAGTTGGAGAGAATGGCTGGCGTGCTCCGAATCTCCGGTTTTCTTAATACTGAGTGATTACTGTAGATCATAAACGAAAGATGAGATGATCTAACGATCAGATTTCAGATGGCCTACAGGCCTAGCGGAGATTCCCGGTCAGGGCTGCCCGAACTAGCAGGTCTTGGTCTTAAGGGTAGGGTGCCGTTGGGTTTTGACATATTTATTTTCATTGCAATTTCTATATTCAACAGCTGATTGAAAGTATTCAATTGTTAAAAATTATACAGAACAGTATAAACTATACAAGCATATCCCACCATGCTATATAATTAGTTTAGTGAGTTCAAATGCCAAAAAAAATGGTGGAGCAAAAGTTAAGGGTAGGGTGCACCCATTTAATTCAATTAAATGGCATTTAATCTAAAAAAACATTATTAATTGAGTATTTCGAATTTTCACGATATTTTTTGCGAAAGTTGTTCCTTAAGAGGTATATTTTTGGACAAAAAATATAAATGTCATATAACACCCATATGTATTCTTATCGATACATTAGTTCATAAAGTGCAGATACCCGTGGGCCCGCTGCCCCACATATGCACTCCTAGCTCTCAAAAACGCAACATGACCCCCATTTTTTATTCGCTCATGCTTAAACATTATGAAATCGCTTCCATAAAAAAAATACTAGAGAAAAAGTTAATTTCTGGATCGACGGGTACCATGCGAATAACACCTAGGGGTTCCAGATTTTGATTTTTGAAAATTGTTTCCGCCATCTCGACCAATCCACAAATTAACTTTTCTTGCAATCCGAGAATAAGGACCCTTACTCATAATACTAAAGGCCTATGAAATAAAAAATAGGGGTCATGTTGCATTTTTGAGCTCTACGGACCATTTTATGACGACCAAAAAATCCCTGAAAATCACATATTTACTACATAAATATCATATTTGATGATCAACTCTGTCTCTATGGCAAATATCCGCATCATGCACCCGAGGAATGGTCTAGGACTTGTCCACGGCTATCGTGATCGAATCCTACGCCCGTGGCATAGTCGAATCTCGCCTCCACATTCCGGTCACCCCGGTGGTCTCGGTCAAGCCTGCGCTTCTTCTTCGCATCGTGCGTCCTACGAAACGCGACATTCTTCTCCCGTCGGCGTTGGAGACTCTCATCCAAGTCGTACATGCTGTCCGGGGGGTCGATGCCCAAGCGAGCACAAAGATCACGTCGGTAGGCCGTGCCGTCGTTCTTCGAGCAGATGGCGTGGCAGTGTGCCCAGAAGTAAACTCCAGACTGACCGTTCTGCTGGGCCTTGCCGCCCGGGAGAAAGCCTCGTGTCAGCATCGAGTGGTAGGACTCGGTGGCGTTGGTGTCGGTGTCGTGCAACTGCTTCAGCAACACCTCCTTCTTCGCGAGGCGGGACAAAAAGACCTCCTTCACCTTCTCATAGTAGCCAGGAGGTTCGTTCGGGTTGAGGAACTTCCCGTGTGGCAAGTGGGGCTTGTAGTCGGGATCGTTCGCGTCCACCCCACACCACGAGTGCCAAGTGCCATCGGGCAAGGGAACTCGGTACTTACCGCAATTCTCGTGCTTCCCAAAGCCATGGTCGACTACGTTCATGACCGCACCAGAGAGCCACTCGACCTTCTCCTCGTCCAGGAAAGCCCACTCCAAGTCCTCCTTCGCCGCCACGGACTTGATGATGTACCGGTACATGCGGTTGAGGTAGTCGATAACCGCCTTGGAAAGAGTACCGCCCTTCCACTTCTCGCTGACCCGCAAGGCCTCCAACACCTTGTACTGGATCTTCATCTGCATGTGGTTCGGGTCGCTGAGCTTGTCCACAGGGCGAAGCCAAGCGGGCAGGAGGTCGGAGTTCAGGGCGGCGATCATGTTGGAGTCCTCGTCAGTGGTGAAGTACCGGATGCGGGCGATGCAGCCCTTCAACATGTCACGCTTTAGGCAATGGTTACCCAAGCCGAGCGCGGTGCACAAGGCACCCTTCGGCTCCATGGCTTTGGAGCTCCCGCGCCAAAGGTGGTCACACGCTGCCATGATACCACGGCTGCCGCGGAAGCAGTCGTGCACAGGGATGTCAGGCTCCTTATTCTGCTTCGTGGCCTCCTTCTCGGCGTTCTCACACACGATGCACATCTTCGAGAAGATAGCGGCGGACATGATCTTCTTGTGAATGGCGCCCATGAGGATGAAGCCGCCACATATGGAAGCGTAGGAGTGTCCGGAGCCACGAGTAGGCCATGCACAGTCACCAGTAGCACCGATCTGCACGACGCCGTCGTGCCGTCAATGTTCTCGATACTGGACTGGTTCTCCATGGTGGAAATGACCTCGTTCTCAAAGGCCTTCTCACAAGATTCCTTGGCCATCATCTCCACCTCCCGCACCTCGCTACCCACACGCTTCTGGATGTTGCCATGAGCGGTCTTGTGTAGGGTGTAGTCAATGCCAAGGGAGGTGAACAGCTTCTCCACCTTGGCGGGCCCCAAGCCAGCATTTTGTTCTCCCAGAACGTGCAGGGTGTTCACCTCATACCCCACACCAACCTTGGCGGAGGTCTCAAGTGTGGTGCTCCGTTCCCCCAGAGGGCAATGAGTGCACCGCAAATGAATGACGGATGCCAAGCCGAAGTTCGTAACGTGTCGTTCATACTCTTCTGTCACTGCTGGTAGCATATGGCCTACGTTCAAAGTCATATGCAGCAGCAGTGAACAACACGAGAGGATAAAAATAATAATAACGAAAATATATGCAACACGGAAAGGGTAATAAAGAAATAAATAGTATATGAAAAGAAATACAAAATACAAAGGTGCAATACATAAATAAAATAACATTCACCTTTTTTACATTTTGTACACACCACATCTATTTTCAGGAACTCAACAAGTTTTCCAAGATCTAGAACTACACGTCTCCCTTTCAGTGTCGACAGGATATCGAAATAGCTGTCTACGGTCGGGTGGTCTCGGTCATCCTCAGCTTCCTCCTGCAGGCAAAATACAACAAGAACATGAGAAACAGGATCGACGATGTGGACTATATTCTTAGAATATAGTTCACAAACTGTAGGTAGGAAGCAAGGAATGAATTAGGTGTCTAAAGAACAGTACCTGCGGAGTACGGGAACGTTCCCCTTGCTGCCGGGTTTTTAGTGCTGGTGAAATGGTGGGAGGGTCCGGATTTTCCGGACCCTCGCGTGATGGAGTGGCAGTAGCGAATGCGTCGAGGAGTTGCCTTGGCGTAGGCATGTCGCGGGCAGATTCGTTGCTGCCGGTCGCTACGGCAATGGGAGCTGAAGTCTCATGACCGTGCACGTGCCGCGACATATTCACGGCACGTTTTTCCGCCCCCTTCTTTCTAAAGACCATTCTGCAATAGTGGTAAGGGGGGATATGCTAAATATTCACACAAGACATTGCTTTAGTATTCAAGGAAGACATATGACGCAGGGTTACAGGAACGCACCTGAGATATTCACTCGGTTTTGAAACCAAGGTACCCACCCTTTTTAGGATCAATGCCCGGCCATAAAGATCGAACTGCCTCAACAACCCACGCGGGATGTGGAGCGCGATTTGCTTTGCCACGCTGCACGCAAATCACAAAGAGGATATCTTGTCAGGCAAACCAACTTGACAAGGCATTGCGCAAAGGTGAGAGGGAACAAGGGAAAATAGAACCTCCAATGCACTATCTGTTTGTAGAAAACATTTCGTCGCGCCCAGTCCCCCGAGGGAGATCCCTAGCACTAACATCATCTATCACCTCTTGAACATCTTCAGCCGACGGTTTTTCTAATATTGGGCATAGTTGTGCGTAAGGCCTGAAAAATCATTTTCAGGCCCCGAAAACCATTTTCAGGCCCTGAAAAGTCATTTTCAGGCCCTGAAAAGTCATTTTCAGGCCCTGAGAACCATTTTCAGGGCCTGAGAACCATTTTCAGGCCCTGAAAACTATTTTCAGGGCCTGAAAAATCATTTTCAGGCCCCGAAAACCATTTTCAGGCCTGAAAACCATTCTGACACTGTAAAGTTTTCAGGACCTGAACTTTTTTTTCAGGGGGCAAGATGGGGACATGAGAATATAATTCTAAACTTTATATAACACGAAAAGTGAATAAAAAGTTCAGGCCCTGAAAACCATTTTCAGGGGGCATCTTAAGAGTGTGAATTCCAAATTTTCAGGCCCTGAAAATTGGTGTAAAACTTATATTATCCATGAGGTTTTTTCTAAGGTGTATAACTAGCCTAATATAAAACAAGTTCAGGGCCTGAAAGTGATTTTCAGGCCCTGAAAACCATTATGGCCTGAACGGTTTCTTTCGTAGCCTGAAAATCATTTTCAGGCCCTGAAAGTAATTTTCAGGGGGCAATTTTTCAGGGGGCAAAAAAAAAGTTCAGGGGGCAATCGTAAGTAGCCCCCCATCTGCCGGATATACTCCCCAAGGTGGGCCCCAAGGTCGCCGAAGCCTCGAAGACCGGAGCGCCAAGTTTCGAAGAATCGGCGAAACTGGAAGCCGCAGGACGTAAGTTCAATATATGTTGGGATATGTTTTGGCTTTTTGGTTTTTTGGGGGGAAATTGTTCTCTTCTAATTAGTTAATTGTGAGCAGGTGAGGCAAGAAAGCGAAAGCTTTCTTCCACATGTGCCAAAACTGCCGATCCCACACTCACCGCTTCCACACCCACCGATCCCACACCCACCGATCTCCCACACCCACCTGACATCCCACACTCACCGCTCTATCTTCCGACGGTTTCGGCACCCCCATTGTGCCACATTCGCCCCCGTGTCCCCCATTCCGGGCTGGCCTCGCCCCCCCTACAAAAACACAAATTTGTTGGTAAGGCCATACCTAGGGCATACCTGAAATGTATTAGGTATGGCCGTACTTATACCCGTACAATTGCGTTCCAAAAAGTATGGTGTAGGTATGGGCCTAGTGTGGTGTAAGTAAGGTGTTACCTAGTATTGCCATGCTTAGCCCGTACTTTAAATGAATGATGGTTTGGTGTGGCCTTACCTACACAATACTTATCATGAACCGTATGGCCATACTTTGGCAGTACCTGGTACGGCGTAATATTCAAAGGTACTGCCAAAGTATGGCCATACGGTTCATGATACGTACTGTGTAGGTATGGCAATTTTATTGTATATTATACTGCATAAGTTACGCCATACGTATCTTTCAAGTACTGCATAGGTATGCCCGTTAAGACGATATTCGATATATATTTCAGCGAGAGCTGGATTCGAACCAGCATCTTTCAGCACACGGGCTGCTTGAGCTACCATTGCTCCATCTCGCTTACAAGTTCTATAAATTGCGTATGTAATCGTGTTAATGAGTTGAGTCAGAATGGCAGCATGCTTCGACGCTGGAGCTATAATTATATGTTGCACTCCAATTTGAGCGGGATGCGTGTGTGACGTCAACGTGTACTTCATGTTCAGTTCAGTAAAACATGTTTTTACATGAAGTACTGACTTTGAAAACTGTGCAACTACACTGGTGACTACATACAGCAATTTTGTGCTCACGCCTAAACACAAAGCATCTCGCATTGCGCAGTCATTTCCAATCCTGCCTGCACGCCCTGCCCTCGACACAAACCGTGCCTGCATAGCCACACCTAAAATATGCACAGGGGTTGCAGTCTGACTGGGAAGCCCCCAGTCAGCTCAGGTGAGATTCCTGACAGCCCCGTAAGCCGAGCACATACTCGGTTGAGCACTGCCCAGCTGAGTATGTGCTCGAGCCTGCCCTTGCATCCAAGCATCCCGCGCTGCTTGGGCACTGCCAAGTCTGCCTGCGTTCCTGCTTTCTCAAATAAAGTGCTTCCTGAAATATGCACAGGGTTTGCAGTCTGGCTGGGTAGCCCCCAGTCAGCTCAGGTTAAATTCCTGACAGCCCCGTGGGCCGAGCACATACTCGGTTGAGCATTGCTCAGCTGAATATATGCTCGAGCCCGCCCTTGCATCAAAGCATCCCGCGCAGCTTGGGCACTGCCAAGCCTGCCCGCGCCCTGCCTTCGGCACGGCACGTTGCGTGCCCACATAACCACAACACGGCACGAAGGGCGCTTCCTGAAATATGCACAGGGGTTGCAGACTGACCGGGTTGCCCTCGGTCAGCTCAGGTTAAATTCCTGACAGCCCCATGGGCCGAGCACATACTCGGTTGAGCACTGCTCAGCTGAGTATATGCTCGAGCCCGCCCTTGCATCAAAGCATCCCGCGCAGCTTGGGCACTGCCAAGCCTGCCCGCGCCCTGCCTTCGGCACGGCACGTTGCGTGCCCACATAACCACAACACGGCACGAAGGGCGCTTCCTGAAATATGCACAGGGGTTGCAGACTGACCGGGTTGCCCTCGGTCAGCTCAGATTAAATTCCTGACAGCCCCATGCATGGGCCGAGCACATACTCGGTTGAGCACTGCTCAGCTGAGTATATGCTCGAGCCCGCCCTTGCATCAAAGCATCCCGCGCAGCTTGGGCACTACTGCCAAGCCTGCCCGCGCCCTGCCTTCGGCACGGCACGTTGTGTGCATGCATAATTACATCACGGCACGAAGGGCGCTTCCTGAAATGTGCACAGGGGTTGCAGACTGAGCGGGTTGCCCTCGGTCAGCTCAGGTTAAATTCCTGACAGCCCCATGGGCCGAGCACATACTCGGTTGAGCACTGCTCAGCTGAGTATATGCTCGAGCCCGCCCTTGCATCAAAGCATCCCGCGCAGCTTGGGCACTGCCAAGCCTGCCCGCGCCCTGCCTTCGGCACGGCACGTTGTGTGCATGCACAATTGTATCATGGCACGAAGGGCGCTTCTTGAAATGTGCACAGGGGTTGCAGACTGAGCGGGTTGCCCTCGGTCAGCTCAGGTTAAATTCCTGACAGCCCCATGGGCCGAGCACATACTCGGTTGAGCACTGCTCAGCTGAGTATATGCTCGAGCCCGCCCTTGCATCAAAGCATCCCGCGCAGCTTGGGCACTGCCAAGCCTGCCCGCGCCCTGCCTTCGGCACGGCACGTTGCGTGCCCACATAACCACAACACGGCACGAAGGGCGCTTCCTGAAATATGCACAGGGGTTGCAGACTGACCGGGTTGCCCTCGGTCAGCTCAGGTTAAATTCCTGACAGCCCCATGCATGGGCCGAGCACATACTCGGTTGAGCACTGCTCAGCTGAGTATATGCTCGAGCCCGCCCTTGCATCAAAGCATCCCGCGCAGCTTGGGCACTGCCAAGCCTGCCCGCGCCCTGCCTTCGGCACGGCACGTTGTGTGCATGCATAACCACATCACGGCACGAAGGGCGCTTCTTGAAATGTGCACAGGGGTTGCAGACTGACCGGGTAGCCCTCGATCAGCTCAGGTTAAATTCCTGACAGCCCCGTGGGCCGAGCACATACTCGGTTGAGCATTGCTCAGCTGAATATATGCTCGAGCCCGCCCTTGCATCAAAGCATCCCGCGCAGCTTGGGCACTGCCAAGCCTGCCCGCGCCCTGCCTTCGGCACGGCACGTTGCGTGCCCACATAACCACAACACGGCACGAAGGGCGCTTCCTGAAATATGCACAGGGGTTGCAGACTGACCGGGTTGCCCTCGGTCAGCTCAGGTTAAATTCCTGACAGCCCCATGCATGGGCCGAGCACATACTCGGTTGAGCACTGCTCAGCTGAGTATATGCTCGAGCCCGCCCTTGCATCAAAGCATCCCGCGCAGCTTGGGCACTGCCAAGCCTGCCCGCGCCCTGCCTTCGGCACGGCACGTTGTGTGCATGCACAATTGTATCATGGCACGAAGGGCGCTTCTTGAAATGTGCACAGGGGTTGCAGACTGAGCGGGTTGCCCTCGGTCAGCTCAGGTTAAATTCCTGACAGCCCCATGGGCCGAGCACATACTCGGTTGAGCACTGCTCAGCTGAGTATATGCTCGAGCCCGCCCTTGCATCAAAGCATCCCGCGCAGCTTGGGCACTGCCAAGCCTGCCCGCGCCCTGCCTTCGGCACGGCACGTTGCGTGCCCACATAACCACAACACGGCACGAAG
>LGRX02014726.1:0-23501 GCA_001247695.2 Cymbomonas tetramitiformis
GGCTCCCGCACATTGCACATTGCACGGCGCGCCACGATGGTTATTCAGTCGCAGCCGGCTCCCGCACATTGCACGGCGCAGGAGTGTTGCCCTTAGCCCGGCAGGGACCTGGGCCGCACTGCTCGGGCCCGTTCGGTGGGATTACCATCGTGCAGATACGAATGTGACTTTCACCGCGTCGAAAGTCACATTCAAATCCGACGAGGGCAGTTCTCATGATGTCTGAACTCTGTCTCGAATTTAGTGCCACGTAGACGATACGTCATGAAAGACTAAAGGAATATTTTGATATTCACTCCTCGTATTTTTCCGCCAAGTGTTCAGATGAGTCATGAGTGCGACACGATACTCGTCGTATAATTCCCATATTCACCACTTTCTGAGTGAAACCATTTTTTTGTGCCCTAGAACGTGCCACTCCGCATCGTCATGTCATCGTGTCATCGTCAGTCGCTGTCGCTGTTCACAGTGAGCAAAACGCCAAAATTTGGCGTGTCATCTCCAAAACGCCAAATAATTTGGCGTTTGTCATCTTGGAGAAGACCGAATCCAAAACCATTCAGATCGAACTGAGGACGCAGGATAACATGCAAATTAATCCTACGGCGAAAGGTAATTATTTGAAATATTAAAAATTCATTTCAGCGACAGCGACAGACGAACGAAGTCCGCTCGTGTCACGCCAGCGCCTGTCCGTTTTTGCAATTCCTGTCGCTTTTTGCAGTTCTTAACAGTGACAACAAGGGGAACAACGCCGTTTGTCAGTTATTAAGTATGGAAATGCAAGTTATCGCGCTTGCCCGCCCCAACTTTGTTGCGCTACTGCAGGCACACCCCTTGTGATTTTAATCACATAACATGAAGCACAATTTTTTCCAACGTTCGTAACCAACATACATGTATTCACAAGACGAATACCTTTTATTTGAGCTCTTGAACGACCCCATCCGCAACCGCATCGCTTCGTTTGCAGTCGCGACTGCAAGCTAAGTTGATGCGGTTTAAGATGGGGTCGACCCCACATGGGATGAAAAGCTTGGCAGTCGAGGGGTTTTTGTGCGTTTCAGCGCACGAAACTTGGCACTGATATTATTGATAGTAATATCAGTTGACCCTCTTAAGCGCAAGCACATTCGTTAAGTGTACGCAAAACTAGCGCATCTTAGCATTGAGCTTTTTGGGTTTGGGTTTTGAAGTACCCAAACCCAAAAAATGCCAAACAGTCAAGGCCTTCCCGGGCGTTCTAGCACGCGAAACTTGCCACAGATATTTCTAACATAGTTATCTTAAAGTCAGCCAACGCACAGCATCTGCAACAACTGGTGCTCAAAACGGCAGATTTATTTCTTTGGCGGATACATTGGGTTTGGGTTTTCATGTACCCAAAGATGCCAAACAGCCGAGGGCATCCCATGCGCTCTAGAGCACGAGACTTGGAAAAAAAAACTGTCAAGATATATATCTTTGAGTTGCCTGAAGCTCAAGGCTTTAAGCTACTTGTGCGCGAAACGCGCAATTTATTTCTAAGGCAGATTTCTTTGGGTTTGGGAAACGAACCCAAACCCAATATATCTGCCAAAGAAATAGATCTGCCGTTTTGAGCACAAGTTGTTTCAGATGCTGTGCGTTGGCTGACTTTAAGACTATATCTATGTTAGAAATATTTAAACCCAAAAGCTCGATGCGAAGATGCGCTAGTTTGGAGTGTACTTAACGAATGTGCTTGCGCTTAAGAGGGTCAACTGATATTACTATCAATAATATCAGTGCCAAGTTTCGTGCGCTGAAACGCACGAAAACCCCTCGACTGCCAAGTTTTTCATCCCATGGGGGTCGACCCCATCTTAAACCGCATCAACTTAGCTTGCAGTCGCGACTGCAAACGAAGCGATGCGGTTGCGGATGGGGTCGTTCAAGAGCTCAAATAAAAGTTATTTGTCTTGCGAATACATATATGTTGGTTACGAACGTTGAAAAAAATGTACTTCATGTTATGTGATTAAAATCACAAGGGGGTGTGCCTGCACAACAAAGTTGTGCAAAAGACTTTTGTTGTGCAGAAAAGACTTTTATTTATAGACCCGCAACAAAGTTGGGGCGGGCAAGCGATAACCTATATTTCCATACGTAATAACTTACGAACGGCACTGTTGACTGTGACATTTAGCGTTTGCGACTGTCAAAAGATAACACAAGATATTGGCAAATCAGGTGGTAAAATAAAGAATATCCTCTGGACATGTCGCTCCGTGCGATTGATGTATAAATCCTGTCCAAAACCAAATATTCATTGCAGAAACGCCATGTGGAAGGCGATAGATTTGACTCTGTCTATGTGGATCCTGCACCGCTGCAATGCACCCAATTAAAACGCCCTTGCACACCATGCTGGCATGAATCGTACACCCGACATCATGTTTTTCCCTTTTGTTTTCCCTTTGAAAGCGGTGAAAGCTAAGTTAAAACCCCCTCAAAAGTGAGGTTTTTTGAGAATATAAAGTGGGGCGGTGCGACCGAGCGCTATTTGAGCGCTCTATGAGCTTGGCCTTTAAAATACCTTCAAAATGATACCCAACATTATTCCTCGGAAACACCGCCCGTTACTTTAAATCGTGATCTGGAACTTATAAATTCGGATTTAATCCCACTAAGTATGTACACCTAGAATGTGAAAGGGGTTTCACATCGTATAAATGTCCCATTCGAATCTACCCGAGAGTAATCCGGTTGAGCAGGCCCGAGTGCCGAGGGACGCTTGACGGTGCCATCGAGGGCGGTGGCGGAGAATGTGGGTGCATTGCGGCGAGGTTGGGCCGGGGCATGCAGGAAGAGAAGGGCCGGATGCGGAGCGATCTCGCGAGGGAGGTGCATGACCAGCTGAAGGAGCGTGACCTCGTGCTGAAGGTTCGCAGTCTTTGCACGGCACTAGTGCTGGGGGTGCCAGGGTTGATGACTTTGTTTTGGTGGGTCTCTGGGAAATTGGCGGAGCTGTGATTTTACGATTTCTAGATTGTAATTAAATATGGACAGTGTCGGTTTCTTCATGTTTATAGGTGCCGCTGTATCCTTGAATTCTAGGTGTAGTCTCTGAGAACACAAACAGAATGGTTGTATTCTAAATATGGTCGATGTGGATCGTGAAACACGACGCAAGCAGTCACATTCTTGGAGTGGATGTGGGCCACTTGAACCTGCCATTCCCTTCTCTCTCCGCTCAGACTTCACCCACCTCACTGGGCCAACCTGGCATCCAGCACCCCTCAGCCGGGTCTTCCGTTCCTGGTGGTCCGGGTGTGCGGGTGGAGGGTTGGGCAAGGCGAGTATGCGAGGGCCGGTGGTGGATGGGGGAGGGCAGGACTGGGAGAGGCGATTGGAGCAGCAGGAGCAGAGCTTCTTGCGCATGAAGTCGGAGTTGGATGAGGAGGTGAAGGGCCGGCAGGCTCGCATCAGCGAAACCGAAGCCATGGTGCGCAGGGAAGGACACTGAGAAGCCTCCTATAATCGTTTCTTCTGGCAATCTAGTCAGTGCTGTCACAAGCTGAAGCCCCGCGCCTGAGACAGCGGCTCAGAAACGAGAGGCACTGCGGAATCAGCACTTCAGGCGAAACCAGGCTTCTTCCTGGAGTGAAGATGGAAAGATGCAGCAAGACGTGTGGTGGATGCGGGAAAGGGGCAAGAGAAGCTGACGATGCGCTGACAGCTGGGACGGGGGGGCGTGACTGGATGGTCTGGGCAGCTGGCTGAGAAAGTGCAGGCAGCGGAGATGTCCTATGCGCACCATGGCGACAGCATGACCGCCGCCCAGCACGGGTGCGTCCTCCGCCGCTCGATAGTGCGTTGAGAACGGAGAGGGCATGTGTCCTGAGTGTTTGGTTGGCAGAGAGGATGGTGGGTGGGGGGAGGGTCAGACGGCAAGCGGATGGACTCGATGGCATGGATCGACGAGGCCGAGCTCCCTCGCTGGATGAGCTGGAAGGGTGGGGGAGAGGGTGGATCCTGGGCTCTGCCAGACTGGAGAAGCGGCAGCACGAGGCGACGCAGGTGGAGCAGGACTTGGAGGATCGAAGCCGCAAGCAAGCCCGCCGCGAGGAGGCCCTCAAGGAGGAGCGCGTAGGGCCCCCCTCAAGCTCGCCTCTCTACACGTGGGCTGGGGGCGTAGCTCCTGAGGCAGCTTTGAAGCTGTGCCATCAAACCCCTAGCTGCATCTCGCCGTTGCGCCCGCCTCTTCATCTGGGATCGACGGCTGAGCAGCTCCATTGGGCAATGCAGTCCCCCCCTATCCTTGGCGATATGCTGGAGCCTGGGGGAGGGGCGGGTCAGAGGGACGCTGGCGCGCGTGTGGGCGGGGACACAGGCGTCACTACAAGTGCAACAGAAGGAGATGGAGAACCGCGCTGCAGCGCTTGGCAAGACTGAAATCGAGCTGCGGGAAAGGGAACTGGCCACCTCCGCGCGCCTAGAGGTAAGGCTTGGTTCGGAGGCCCGCCCGAAGGCTCCTGAGGCACTCAGGGGGGTCAGCAGTGCCCTGGAAATGCCCTGCCGTGGTGTGGGGCAAGGGTAAAAAGGCGTGGGTCTGGGATGGGGGTCGGGGAGGGGGCACACTGGCAGGGATTACACAAACGGGAGAAACTGGTGGAGCAGGCGCGGCGCGCGGCTGCGGACCAGCAGGCCGAGCTTCAGGTGCGGGGCGGGAGACAAAGCGCGGGCATCCGGTCTTTGCTGCGTAGGGCTTAGGGGCTCATGGGGCACCCGCCGGGCCTGTGCCGCGGCATGGTTGCGAGGCGGTTTTGGAATTCAGTACAGGGTTATTTGCAAAAAGCGAGCGTAAACTTTCATTCTCAAAAGATATACCAGTTCGCAGCTCGAAACGCCACGAACGTTATCGCCCAATCATTACTGATTGGCCAGTCTAAGTGAAAGTTCACTAATTAGTATGACGTGCCACTGTCGAGTTCATAACGACTGCAGTGACACGTCTGCGATGGGCCGGTAAACTAATACACACTGTGTCTTTCCGATGGTCATTATATGATCCAACGGCCACGATTAGTTCAGCAGATCTAGATCTAGATCTAAGGGTTTCATAGGGTTTCTTCAGGGTTCCTTCAGGGTTTGATCATCCTGACTACTGTGCAAGGCCTAGACAGTCATGCTTTACATCAAACTGATCAGCAGACACTGCAGATTCCAACACCCCTTCTAAAGGGTGACTGTCTAGTTATCCTACTGCCAGTTCTTGGGAATGGTGCCCCTTCAGTCAGCAATGCCCAGTCCTTGGGATGGTGCCCCTTCAGTCTTCTGGCTCCAGCTCCAGTCTTTGGGATGGTGCCCCTTCAGCTCCAGTTTATGGGGATGGTGCCCCCTTCAGTCTTCATTGGTCTCCACGAGGCAGGTTCATGATACCCAGTCGCTCTCTGTGTACACGAAATATAGGGAGAGCCAGGGGCTTGGTCATGATGTCAGAGGTGTTATCATCAGTTCCAGTGTACAGCGCCTCTGTGTCCTTGGCCTTGATCAGCTCCCTGATGTACATGTTCCTCACTTCAATGTGCTTGGACCGGGAGTTGTTCACATAGTTGGTAGCCAGGTGGATAGCTCCCTGGTTGTCACAGTACATAGGGACTGGTCTGCATATGTCCACCAGTGAGTCCAGCACGTTGAGGACATACTTCACCTCCCGAGCTCCCTCTGACATGGCTATGATCTCGGCCTCAGTAGTGGACAGGGACACAGACTTCTGGATCATAGACGAGAAAATAACCAGACTCCCACAGAGGAAGACTGCGATACCAGAGGTACTTCTTCTGGTTACTTTGCACCCTGCATAATCAGAGTCAGTGTAGATAGAGAGAGACAAAGGTCTGCTTGGTTCAGTGCCATCCCCCCCAGGCACTGAAGCAGTGCGCAGTACCAGCTCGTACTCCCTGGTGCCCTTCAGATATCTCACCACCTGCTTCAGGGCCACAAAGTGCTCTGGACCATACGTGGCGCAGAACCTCGACAGGACTGATACTGCTGCCATGATGTCAGGCCTGCTGCAGCGAGCCACCCACTGCAGCTGCCCCAGAAGAGCTCGGTAAGGCATAGGTCCCTTGCCATCAGCAGGAGCCAGTGCAGTGCCAGGTGACATCGGTAAGCTCGCTGGTTTGGCATCATCCAGGCCATAAGTGCTGATGATCTGGGAGATATAGCCAAACTGAGATAAGTATGCTGTGTCACTTCCCCAGCGCACTCCGATACCCATGACCAAGTCCAACACCCCAAGATCTTTGCACGCATACTGTGCATGGAAGGAGGACACAAAGGTATCATACCAAGACTTGTCATTGGTGGCCACCAGGTAGTCATCCACGTAGGCCAAAATGATAACCTGGAGAGTGGTGTCCCGGATGAAATACAGGCAGGGCTCCACGTCACTCCTCTGCATCCTGGAGTCATATCCCATTATGAACGCATCGGAGGTGTCAAACCACTCCTTGCCCGCCTGCTTGAGCCCATACACGGCCTTCAGTAGCTTGGCACACCTGTGCCCCCCATAAACCAGCCCTCGGGGAAGACGCACATACAGGTTCCTCCTCGAGTACTGAGTTTAAGAAGGCTGTGTCCACGTCCATGTGGTATACCATGAGGCCCAGGTTGAGGGCCAGGGTGATGACAATTCTCACAGAGGACAGTTGTGTGCACGGGGCGAAGGTATCGTAGTAGTCCACGCCATACTCTTGCTTGTTCCCCCGCACACATATCCTGCTCTTCCTCTTGAGCAGCTGCCGGTTCTTGTCTAATTTCACCTTGAGCACCAGTGACATCTCCAGTAACTTCACTCCAGCTGGTATGTCCTCCTCGTCCATCATCTGCAGGGCTCCCTTGATCTGCACGAGTGCCTCCAGTTCATCCTGAATGGAGTTGAGCCACTCAGTGCAGTCAGGCGCAGTCAAGACCTGGGAGTGACATCTCGGCTCAGTAACCCCTGCAGGCAGTAGAGCCTCCTGCGCAGCGGGTGTTCCAGTAGCCTGCACACCAAGGCATGTGTGCGTGGGTGGAAACCGAACCTCCCCAGCAGGCAGGTCCATAATGGTGAAGTTCGTGAGGAGGACCACGCAATAGGGTTGAGCATGTGGTCCAACAGCACGTCCACACACCATGGCCTCCTCATAGTCCCCTTTTCCAGTCACAGCACGCACCTCAGTGAACAACGGATAGTGAGCGTTGACACTGCCATATGAGGGGCAATCCCTCAACAGTGACAGTCGAGCACTGCCTGGCTTGAGATATGAGCTCAGACTTACCCAGCACACATCATCAGGGGTTTCCACCTTCACCACAGCCACAATCTCATCACTGTCTTCAGGTAAGTACACACCCTGCTCCAGTACAGCAGTCTCCAATAGTGCAGGCGGAGGATCTCTGTAGGGCGCATCCAGAGTGGTGGCCATGAAGTTGGTCTTGAGAGGGGTCACCGCAGAAGGATCCCATGAGGTCACCACCTTACCCAGCGTGTCCAGCTTCTCCGAGAAGGTGACCATACCAGAGTTGACCACCTTTTCAGCCTCACAATCATACAGTAGATAGGCAGATGACACCTCTGAATGTCCAACATATCTGAGTTCACGTGCCCGGTTGCTGAGCTTGTGTTCACGGATCGTGGGGTCAATAAAGGGGTAGGCCCTGCATCCAAATATCCGTAGCTGGGACAGGTCCGCATGCTTCTTCCTGATGAGGTAGTAAGACGAGGTCCACCCCAGAGATTTTCGGAATACACGATTGAGGATGTACACCGCATGGCGGGTGGCCAAAGGCCACATGCTCGCATCAAATCCAGTAGATAGTAGGAGATAGTACAAGATAGTAGGAGTGCTCTGGCCATGGCTTGTACATCTCGGTGTGACCTCTCAACCCTTGCCTGGTTCTCATGCAGGTATGGGGAGCCATGCCTTTGCTCAATGCCATGCTCCTCACAAAAAGCTGCAGTTTGCCCAGCTATCATAGTGCTGTCACCATCAGTGTGGAGCACCATGTGGTACTCGCTGGACAGGCCCATAGTGCTCCGCAGGCGCTTCACCTCCTGCCGATACTGCTGGAAGGCCTTGAGATAGTCCGACTTCAGCTTGAGGAAGAATATGCATATCCATGTCGTGGAGTCATCAACGAATAGCACAAACCATCTGTACCCCCCAGCACTGATCCTGAATGGTCCACATGTGTCTGACCATACAAGATTTCCCAATTCCTTGGACAGCTCTTTCCCAGTGGGCTTCACAGAGGGCCTTATGGTTTTGGTCAGCCTGCAGGCAATGCACCTCTCGGGGCAATGCTGCACTGGGCTGCCAGAGTACTGTGACTCACTGATGGGCATAGGCATACTTTGAGCAAACATGTGGTCAATAGACTTGTCACCAACGTGTCCCAGCCTCACATGTTGTAGCAGCTTGATGTCAAGTTGCTCTGTGGTGTGCGAGTCTTTGTACAGTACCACCACTGGCCACTTGGTGTCCTCGATCCACACACGATCTTCTCCACAGGGTTCCAGGTTGGCCACGTTATAGCATGACTCCCTTGGTGCAGAAAAGATCTTAGCACCAACAGGGTATTCATGAATAACATCAAACCGAGAGACCAGACTCCACCAGCTCGCTGTGACCCATTTAGGCAATATGAACATGAACTTGGTGTTGGAGGGGTCTCTGGCGAAGTCAGCGAGGGCCTTCTGGAGACACTGTAGAATGATGTCGTGGTCAAATGGCGGGTTCCCATAGCATTGCTTGCCAGCCCAATCCTTATCAAAACATGAGTTAGTAATGGTACAGTAGTGCTCCAGGACGTGGTTGTCATCAGAGGAAAATAGTTCCAGGAGGAAAGGGCCATGAGTAGTGAAGTGAGTCTTGGTGTCCTCAAATTTCCAGTCAGAGCGGTCTCGTTGATCATCAGTATGTTTGACAGCACAGGCTAGATGTGTGTCCAAAGTGCTATATGTGTCTTCATGCATAATATACTGGTTGCCAATTCTGGCAAAGGAAAACACCACCCCCCCTTTGGATACAGTTCTAGCTCCAAAGTCCACACGGAAACCCGCATCCTCGAGTGCCACCACAGATGAGAGATTGAAGGGCTGCCCTGGTATGCAGTGCGTGCCCAGGAGCTGCAGCCCAACCATGCGCCCAGACTTCACATCCCTCTTGGCAAAGGTCACTGAGCCACTGCCAGAGGAGTCCACGGACTGACTCTGCACCACACTGAAAGTCTCACAGACCGTGGTGTCATAGTCCGCATTGAACACCCGGACAGAGTTGAAAATGTGCTTGGTGGCACCACTGTCAATAACAGCACTCTTGTCCACAGCAGACCGAGTGCCACCGCCACCAGCACGCACACCACATGCCACCTGAGCATGGTCAGCACCAGAGGCACAAGCCACATCAGATGCCCAAGCATTACAAGGCACCCGAGCACACTCACCACTCGGGTCATAGTCGAAATCCACCTCCTCGACGAGGTCATCACAGGCATCATCACAGCAGTTCCCACAGTTGTCCTCATAATAGTCACCGGGGAGCAGACCCACAGCGCAGAGGTGAATCTTGCGAGGTGGAGAAAGTAGTCCAGAGGCCCAATCATCAGAGGGGCTGTAACCCACTCCTTCAACGGGCTGCCCAAGGCTCATGTACCCTTCCTCCTCGTCAAAGTGTCCATGGTACACGCCCTCCTCCTCTTCGTCAGAGTCAGAGGCATCCTCCAGATCCGGCAGAGAATCACCACAATCTGAGGCAGAGTCCGAACCGGAAGCAGAGTCGGGGACCATGCAATCAGAGCCACTGCCAACTTGCTCAGAGATAGAGAGAAGATCAGGCATACAGCTGTCCCCCATCGGATGATAAGACCAGGAATCTCGGTCTGCAAGAAGCCGATCATAATTAGGGGAACCCACCATACCAGCAGAGCCAGAATCATCCGCCACGGGCTGTTCAAGGCGCACGTCCTCCTCCTCCTCGTCAGAGTCAGAGGCATCTTCCAAGTCTGGTAGGGGATCATCATCATCCGAGCCATAGTCTGAGTACTCAGGCCAGGCATCGGTACCCCACCCCTCACCGAGGGATAGCATGCTTCCATAGTCCTCCACTACCCGTATCAAGGTCCTGGTGGCCCTCCCGAGCTCAGATGCCCAGCCATGCAGGTCTGCCAGCGAGGTGCGCACCATGACAGACTCCAGCTTCAGCAATATGTCCATGTCATCCGTAGCTTGCCTGATGACATTGAGCTGGTAGAGGATCACCCCGGTACTGACAGTGTGGTCAACACCACGAGGAAGGGCAGTGCCCCTGTCAAGTATGTGGTGAGCACGAAGGAATATCTCCACAGACCCAGCCATCATGACAGAGTGCCACCGTTGCAATGCAGGCTTAAACCATAACTGCCTAGGGGATATCTGAAAAGTGTCACCCAAGTGCTGATCACGTCCACAATCCCACTGGGCCTGTGTCCTCTTCAGACGAGCCTTGTCAGGGAAGAAGGCAGTAAGGACATCAATGTAGACCCACGAGTCATAAATGGGCACAACCTTGGTGCGGTGACGACGGCTGAGCACAGGAGAATGCTTGTTGGGAACGTAGCAGTGGCGCTTCTTCCTGGCCCTGCGAGGAGGGCACCCCACTGAAGACAATTCCACACGAGGTGCACTCACAGTGTCCTCATTGTTCTCGGTGTATCCACCAGTGGTGTGGGATACAACAAGCTCAGGCTCGCCCACGTCCGCCAGGACAGAGTAGTAATTGAACACCGGGAACACATAGGACTGGGACTCCACAGGTACAGAGCCTCGACCACATATCCAGTGCTCGCACAGGGCCGAACTGGAAGGCAGTGACCCAGAGATGCTGAGATTACCAGCCTCACCTGACCCCGAGCTGAGGGTAGATTGTGCACCGTCCAGTAATTCACATAACGATAACTCCACCAGCTCGGAGTCCTGATACGTCGATAGCTGGCCCGAGGCTGAACAAGGGGTCAGCGAGCCAGAGATGCTATCACAACCAGATTCCAATAGCCCAGAACCGAAGTCACTGGCATATATATCTTCACCAGTCTCGCTCAGACCAGGGTGTAAGTCAGATGTACTAGCCTCCCGAATGGCAAAAAGGACCTCACCAGCCTCTTCCAGTCCAGGATAAAGCTCAGATTGTCCAGCTGCAGCACCAAGATGTTCACCAGGCTTCGGTAAGCTACCATTCTTCTCGTAGTCAGCCACCCTCTTGAGAATTGCCGCCTTGGTAGTCGCTGAAGCCTTCTTGAAGAAAGCCTCCCGCTTCTCAACTTTCTTGATGAAGCAGTCCTTAGCAGAGTGCCCGCGTCTGTGACATACAGGGCACGGGACTTTGACAGCCAGTAGCTTTCGCTTCGCCTCCTCCTGCTCACGCCTGTCGTCAGCGATGGCACCAGCAGCCTCAAATTGAGTATCCAGCGCGTGGGCAGTTTTCGCTACAGCAGCACGCGGGGTGAGTATGGTGTCGTAGTGAGATGTTACTTGGCCCGACAGCACACTCGCGGTCGGCAGGGTCTCAGACATGAATTTGGCCTTGAGGAGCATATAGTCGGGGTGCAGTCGCACAATAGCCATGGCAGAAAAGATGGTCTCAACCGTCTCCATACACAGAGGCTTGCCAGAAGGAGTAACGCGCGCGTTCGCGGAGTACTCGCGTATACGCCGAAGAGTCTCCTTCGACTCCAAAAACGTGGAGAGAGGAGGGGCAAGTCTCGAGAGTTGATTCGGTAGCGACAGCAGCCTATCCACTTGGGTGATGAAGTAGACGACGCTGGTGTTGTGTCGCAATTTGGCCAGTTCACGCCAAGCTCCGTGACCGTCAGAATGTTGTTCGTAGCTGCGAACGATAGCGTTCGCAGTGCCAGTGGTAACACGGCAGAGGAAGTCATAAAATAGTTCATTTGCTTCCTCAAGATAGAGTTCATCCTCCCTCACTAGTTGGAGCGGAGTAGACGACGAAAGCAGTAGCGCAAGAGAAGGGTGGCGCAACGAAGGCTTAATTCTCGCACAAAACTCGTCCCAAATTCCTTCCTGGTCAGATTCCTTGCCAGAAAAGTACGAGTCCGCGGAAAGCCCGTTGGTCATATGAGATAGACCAGGTAAAGGACGTCGCCCACCAGCAGGCGACAAAGGGAGATGTTTGTCCTCAGGGACAGGAGTGGCGCTGAGTGTAGGATTTCGAGAGTCTCGGTTACACAAAAGCAATTGTAAACTTTCATTATCAAAAGATATATCAGTTCGTAGCTCGAAACGACACGAACATTTGCGCGCCATCATTACTGATTGGGCGATTAGGCGATCTTATGTGAAAGTGCACGAAACAGACTCCTACGTGTCACTGTCGTGTTCATACCGACCGCAGTGACACTCCTGACTACTACAGATGGAGTCATTACGCACTTCCCGATGGTCATCAGTGATCTGACGGCCACGATTAGTTCAGCAGATCTACAGATCTAGATCTAAGGGTTCCACAGTGTTTCTTTAGGGTTTCTTCAGGGTTTGAGCATCCTGACTACTGTACAAGGTCTAGATAGTCATGCTTTACACCAAACTGATCAGCAGCACTTGCAGATTCCAATACCCCTTCTAAAGGGTGACTGTCTAGTTGTCCTACTGCCAGTTCTTGGGAATGGTGCCCCTTCAGTCAGCAATATCCAGTTCTTGGGATGGTGCCCCTCCAGCTCCAGAGTATGGGATGGTGCCCCCTTCAGTCTTCAGTCTTCAGAGGTGGTGTCCTGCAACTTCATGATGCCCAAGCTTTCCCTGTGTTTAAGGAATAGTGGTAGGGGAAGAGGTTTGGTGAAGATGTCCGAGGTGTTGTCCGCTGAGCAGACATACAAGGCTTCCGCTGTGTCAGACTTCACCAATTCTCGGATGTACATATTCCTGACCTCAATGTGCTTGGATCTGTTGTTGTTGACATAATCGGAGGCCAAATGAATGGCCCCTTGATTGTCACAGTACATAGGCACCGGACTGCGGATGTCCACCAAGTCATTCAGCACGTTCATGATGTACTTGATCTCCCGAGCCCCTTCAGACATGGCGATGATCTCAGCCTCGGTAGTCGACAGCGATACGCATCTCTGCATGATCGAGGAGAAGATGAGCAAGCTCCCACACAGGTAGACAGCAATGCCAGATGTGGACTTTCTCGTTGTCTTGCAGCCAGCATAGTCAGCATCAGTGTATATGCACATCGGTAGTGCTCCACATGCCAGACCCAGCCCCCTTGGCACAGAAGAGTTCTGTCGTAGCACCAGCTCGTAGCCCATGGTGCCCTTGAGGTATCTGACAACCTGCTTCAGTGCCACAAAGTGCTCTGGGCCATAGGACGCACAGAACCTGGAGAGAGCAGATACAGCTGCCATGATGTCAGGGCGTGAGCACCTTGCAATCCACTGCAGTTGCCCAAGCAGCCCCCTGAAGGGGATGGTGGTATCCTTGCCATCAGATGGGGTAAGAGAGCATCCTGGGGACATGGGCAGACTAGCAGGCTTGGCATCCTTGAGTCCATAGGTGTCAATCATCTGGGAGATGTACCCAGTTTGGGAGAGATAGGCCACCCCAGGGCCCCAGCGCACACCAATACCCATCACAAGGTCCAGAACACCCAAGTCCTTGCAGGCATACTGGGAGTTGAAGGCTGCCACGAAGCTGTCATACCACGTGCTACTGTCAGTGGCCACAATGTAGTCATCAACATATGCCAGAATAATGACTGTGATGTCAGAGTCCCTGATGAAATACAGACAGGGTTCAACATCACTGCGCCTCATCCTTTCGTCGTAGGCCATGATGAAAGCATCGCTGGTCTCAAACCACTCTTTGCCCGCTTGCTTCAAGCCATACACCGCCTTGAGGAGCTTGGCACACGTCCTCCCTTGATACTCCAGCCCCCTAGGGAGCTGGACATATAGATCCTCCTCGAGGGTCGAGTTCAGGAAGGCTGTCTCCACATCCATGTGATACACCTGCAGGGAAAGGTTCAGCGCCAGAATGATAACCAGTCTCACCGAAGACAACTGAGTACACGGGGCAAAGGTGTCGAAATAGTCGACACCATACTCCTGCTTGTTGCCCCTCACACACACCCTCGCTTTGCGCTTCTGCAACTGCCTATGCTTGTCCAGCTTGACCTTCAACACCAGAGCCATGTCCAACAGGTGAACCCCAGGGGGCACATCCTCCTTGTCCATCATCTCGAGAGCCCGCTTGACCGTAACCAGGGCCTCCAGCTCTGTCTGGATAGCCTCCATCCACTCATTAGCATCTGGCGCCCCCATGGCTTGCTTGACCCCCTTCGGCTCAGTCACCCCTGGTGGCAGCACATCCACTGATCCTCCAGCACACGCCTTCACAGCTGCTGCCAAGCATGTGTGCTCAGGAGGGAAATGCACCTTACCCAATGGCAGATCGATGTGCGTGAAGTTTGTGAGCAGCATCACACAGTATGGGAATGAGCTGGGTCCCACAGCCCGTGCGCATATGATCCCAGCCTCCAGCTTCTCCTTCCCAGCATCCGCCATGACTTCAGTGAACAGTGGGTAGTTGACATTGAGGTCACCATGTTGCATAGCTGAGCGCACAGCACTCATATGCTTGGGCTGGCCATCTAGATAGTCTCTGAGGCTCACCCAGCATACCATATCCCCAGCCTGCACCTTCAGCACTGCCAAGATCTCGTCGCTCTCATCAGGCAAATAGGCACCAATGCCAAGAATATCATCTCCCAAACCACTGGGAAGGGCCTCACGATACTCCGCATCCAGCACCGTCACCATGAAGTTGGTACTCAGTGGGGCCACTGCTGAAGGATCCCACGTGGTGACCACCTTGCCCAGCTTGTCGACAGCCTCATGGAACCTCACCATACCAGACTTGACGATCTTGCCGGACTCGGGATCATACAGTAAGTAGGCCGAGGAGACCTCAGAGTGACCAACGTACCTGAGCTGCTTCGCTCGGTCACTGAGCTTATGCTCCCTGCTGTCCGGGTCCACAAAGGCATACGCCAGACAGCCAAATACCCGAAGAAGGGAGAGGTCATAGTGTTTCCCATACAGTATGAAGTAGGGGGACTGCTTGTGCAGAGGTCGCTGGAAGGTCCTGTTCAAGGTGTACACGGTGTGCCGAACAGACAGCGGCCATACCTCCACACCAAAGCCAGAGGTCACCAGCATTGCCCGAGCCATTGCTTGCACCGTCCTGTGGGACCTCTCAACCCGAGACTGGTTCTCGTGGAGGTATGGTGACCCATGCCGCTGCTCAATGCCTCTCTCCTTGCAGTATTGCTGCGTCTGCCCAGCAATCATAGTCGAGTCGCCGTCAGTGTGCAGGACCATGTGGTACTTCTCCTCCAGGCCCATACGGCTCCTGTGCTTCTTGACCTCGACCAGGAATTCCTCCAGTGCCCCCAGGTAGTCGGACTTCCTCTTCAGGAAGTACACACACAACCAGGATGTGCAATCATCCAAGAAGAGAACAAACCACCTGTACCCACCAGCACTGTGCCTGAAAGGCCCACAGGTGTCAGACCACACCAACAACCCAATCTCCGCAGCCCTCTCCCTGCCCGTAGGCTTCATAGAAGGTCTGATGGCCTTGGTCAGTCTGCAGGAGACACACCTCTCCGAGCAGCGCAGCACCAGGCTCTTGGCATACTGCGCAGTCGTGATGCCCATGGGGACCCCCTCGTCCAGCATGTCCTGCATGGTGATGTCGCCAACATGTCCAAGCCGAAGATGTGCAAGCATCTTGGCGTCAATCTTCATAGCTGTATGCCCATCCTTGTACAGTACCACTACTGGCCACTTGGTCTCTCTGACCCACACCCTGTCTTCTCCACACATCTCGAGGTGCTCCACGTTGTAACATGCATCCAGTGGAGCCGAGAATATAGTTTCCCCAGCAGGATACTCATGAACAATGGCAAACTGCGACGTAAGCTGCCACCAGCTTGCAGTCTCCCACTTGGGTAACACCAAAAGAAACCTGGTGGACTGAGGTGCCCTATCAAAATCCCTGAGTGCCTTCTGCAGGCACTTCAGGATGATATCATGCTGATAGGGAGGGTTGCCATAGCACGCCTCACCTGCCCAGTCCCTGTCAAAGCAAGAGCGACCAGCGGTGCAATAGCTGCCCAAGATGTGGTTGTCATCAGAGGCAAAGAGTTCCAGAGAGAACGGCCCATGCTCCTCGATGTGCTTTGCAGCCCCCTCAAACTTCCAGTCCGACTTATCTCGGTCAGAGTCATCGTGGTATGCTGCACAGGCTACATATGCATCCAGAGCGCCAGTCACCCGATCCTCATAAATGATGTATTGGTTGCCAACCCTGGAGAATGAGAATGTTATCCCCTCACCGGATATCCGCCTGGCCCCAAAGTCAACACTGAAACCAGCATCCTCCAGCGCCACCACTGACACCAAATTGAAAGGCTGCCCAGGGATACAGTGTGCACCAGTGAATTGCAGCCCAACAGCACGCCCAGTAAGCACATCCAACTTGGCAAATGTCACCGTGCCACTGCCCTCCGATGAGACAGTGCCCGCCTGTACCACACTGAAAGTGGAATGTGAAGTGGCATCAAAGTCACTCCCAAAGCTCGCCATCGAGTTGAATATGTGCTTGGAGGCACCACTGTCCAACATGGCCACTTGACCACCGCCTGCAGCCAATGGCAGGTCGCCGGTGAATGTGTCAGTCCTGCTGTGCGCCGATGCAACACACAGGGCAAGTGGGGTGCATATAGGATGCCCCCCTGGTAAGTCACCTGACCCGTCATCATCAGAGCCACTGCTATCCTCCAGATCAGGCGCATCATCATACCAATCAGCACCAGTACCAGGGTCAGCGCTCTCGAGGCAGAGGTGTTGCTCACAATGGAGAGAGAATAGCCCAGATGCCCAATCATCAGAGGGGACGCCACCCACTCCTTCAAGGGGCTGCAACATGCACACCTCGTCCTCCTCGTCCGAGTCCGAAGCGTCCACCAGATCAGGCATATCCTCTGAAGCATAGCCATCATAATCCGAGCTAGTGCCAGAAGCTGCATCCAGAGCACTGATGGAGTTACCAGAGTCACCGCCACAATGAGGATAAAACAGCCCAGATGCCCAATCATCAGAGGGGATACCCACTCCTTCAAAGGGCTGCCATGAGTGCTCACCATCCTCCTCGTCCGAGTCAGAGGCATCCTCCAGAGCTGGCACAGTATCTGACGCATAATCTTCCTCATCCGAGTCAGAGGAATCACTGAGACCAGGCACACATCCGAGTCTAGATAGTGTGTGACAGGCCCAGGCATGATGGCGAGCAGCAACCCTTGCAGGTGTCATGAAACTGACATCAGAGCCATCCAGTGCATGCACATACTCAGGCAATGGTTGAGAAGAGAAGGCATGGTGAAAGGAAACCTGCTCAACACCATGCACCACATAGGCATCTGGTGTGGTTCCAGAGGTATGATCTTCTGGATCCGAAGAGTCATCACCACGATGAGAAGAGCCTTCAGAGTCATAGCCACTGTGATCTGAATCGTCACTGCCACCAGACGAGGAGTCAAAGTCCCAATCATCCTCATAACCATACCCCAGCAAGGTCCAGAAGTCCTCAACCGCCTGCACCGTGTCCCGAGTGACCATGCTGAGCAAAGTCACCCATGACTGCAACTTCTCAAAGGACCCTCGCACCATGACCGGCTCCTTCTCAATCAGACGCTGCAGTAGACCATGCTGCTCCGCCACAAGGTGCTTGGCACACTCCATCTTCACTCGGCACACCACTCTGCCAACAGCAGGAAAGTGATGATCCTCCAGCACCTTCAATGCCCTGTCCGACACTTCCACAGAGCCACCCATGAACATACTATGCACACCTTGGACATCCGTTGTGTACCATGGCTGCCTGGGGGATATCTGATATCCAGTCCCAAGATGCTGCTCCCTTCCTGCTTCCCACAGGGCTTGGGTGGGCTCAAGCTTCCTCCCAGGGAGGGCTGTGCACAGAGTGTCAATGTACACAAACGAGTCGTACACTGGAGCCACCGGAAAGTACTTGTGCTTGTTCAACAAGAACCGATGCTTGTTGGGCACATAAGGGTGTGACCTCTTACCATGCTTCTTCAATGCAGAGTGCCCTCTCACAGAAGCATCAGATCTCCACCGACAGACACCACTCACAGATTGGCCCTCTTCTCCAACTGGGAAAGAATTCTCAGAAGATGTAAGTCCACCCAGAACTGCATAGTAGTTGTACAGGGAGACATCAGCATAGTCTTCCCCAATGTAACCAGAGACAAACTGGGGCATGTCCTCAGAGAAACAGGTAACCACACTGTCCAGCTCACAGATTGCATACAGAGCCTCCCCAGAAGCATCCACACCAGGGTCCTGCTGAGCTTCAGTGACAGCAGCCGCACGATTGGGTAGCTTCCCATGCTTCTGGTAGTCCTGGACCCTCTTCATTATCGCGTCCCTCCTCTTGGGATTCTTCTTGAGGAACTCCTCTCGCTTGCTCTCGTTAGTCACAAAGCACTCCTTGGACGAGTGCCCAGTCATATGACATATGGGGCACGGAACCTTCTTGAGCATCACAGTACGTTTCTGCTCCTCCTGCTTGCGCCTGTCCTCCACGATTCCAGCACCCGTCTCCGTAGCTGCCGCTGAAGTAGCTATAACGTTGTCAAAGTGGTCACACACCGCGTCACTCAGCTCCTGGAACGACGGTATCTTGTTCTTGGAGTACATAGAACGTACCACAACATACGCCGGGTTCAAGAATTTCAGCACCATAGCCACAAAGACCGCCTCCAGGCTGGCAACATGAAATTTCTCACCGGTCGGCAGGAATTCGCTCGTGCACGCATATTCCTTCACCCTGTCGAGAAGTTGCCGCGCACTCAGAAAGAACGGCAGTGGGTTAGCAAGCGACGCAAACCTCTTCGTGTCATCAAGCAGAGCCTGGACCTGCCTCACAAAGTACGCAGGGCCCGTGCTTCGACGCATTTTAACTAACTGCCGCCAGGCCAATATACCATTCGCCTCCTCACTGTACGTCTGCACCACCGCATTTGCCGTCTTGGAAGTCACTGCCGACAGAAAGTCGTGAAACAACTGATTCGCTGCCACAGAGAAGTGCTCGTCGTTCTTGATGTCCTCCAAGTCGCGCGCGTCAGATAAGAGCAACGCCAGCGCCCGGTGACGCAAACATGGCACAATTTTACCGCGGAATTCCAGCCACTTGCTGTCATTTTCTGCGTCCTGACCAGAATAAAGCTGATCAGACTTGAAACTCTTCAACATTTCCGCCAGAGGAGGCAAAGGTACGCTCGCAGTACCACCCGCAACGCGAGAGTGCATACCAGAACTAGACATACCAGATTTCGCGGCCTCAGGAGACGCAACAGCTTCTCCCGTCCCCACATTTTGATTCGCAGCCAACTGGGGCACTGACTGTGCCAGGACCTGAACCATCTTCATAAGCTCATTTATACGCGCGTCTTGCTGCGAAGAGAGCTGTTGTTGTCGCTCATCGATAAGAGCTGTCAACGCCGCAGAGTCCTCCCCAACTGAAGTTCCACCTTCCGACATCACTTCCGAGATATCGCCGTAAGTAGATTCCACACCCAGTGGGGTCCGCCCCGCAAGCTTGGCCTTGTCTTGTCCCATACTCATTTCCGAAAAACGCGCAGCGAAAAAATTGCGTGATACAACCGTAGGTTAACACTTACTGTGTAGTAAGTGGGCCCATAACCTGTAGGATTTCGAGAGTCTCGGTTACACAAAAGCAATTGTAAACTTTCATTATCAAAAGATATATCAGTTCGTAGCTCGAAACGACACGAACATTTTCGCGCCATCATTACTGATTGGGCGATTAGGCGATCTTATGTGAAAGTTCACGAAACAGACTCCTACGTGTCACTGTCGTGTTCATACCGACCGCAGTGACACTCCTGACTACTACAGATGGAGTCATTACGCACTTCCCGATGGTCATCAGTGATCTGACGGCCACGATTAGTTCAGCAGATCTACAGATCTAGATCTAAGGGTTCCACAGTGTTTCTTTAGGGTTTCTTCAGGGTTTGAGCATCCTGACTACTGTACAAGGTCTAGATAGTCATGCTTTACACCAAACTGATCAGCAGCACTTGCAGATTCCAATACTGAGACCTGGGTGATTAAGGCTGCGCATATCGTAGAGCTGAGCACTCAAACCTTTCATCATTTCCGTAAGCGCCGAGATTTGCTCCTGCTGACTACTCAGCGTAACATCTCGCGAAGACGACTCACCAGAATAGGACACTTCATATTCTGGCGCGCCACCAGGAGGTGGCGGTGTCGCAGCTTGGCTATAGCTCTTACTCCCTTTGACCATAGTGAATTCTCTTACGCGCAGCGGAAAATTTGCGTGATAAACGAAAATGGATCCTCACTTACAACGTAAGTGGGCCCATAACCTTTTGGAATTCAGTACAGGGTTATTTGCAAAAAGCGAGCGTAAACTTTCATTCTCAAAAGATATACCAGTTCGCAGCTCGAAACGCCACGAACGTTATCGCCCAATCATTACTGATTGGCCAGTCTAAGTGAAAGTTCACTAATTAGTATGACGTGCCACTGTCGAGTTCATAACGACTGCAGTGACACGTCTGCGATGGGCCGGTAAACTAATACACACTGTGTCTTTCCGATGGTCATTATATGATCCAACGGCCACGATTAGTTCAGCAGATCTAGATCTAGATCTAAGGGTTTCATAGGGTTTCTTCAGGGTTCCTTCAGGGTTTGATCATCCTGACTACTGTGCAAGGCCTAGACAGTCATGCTTTACATCAAACTGATCAGCAGACACTGCAGATTCCAACAGGCGGGCCATGACTGAGGCCGGGCGCTCAGAGAGGTCACTCGGGGTGATGGACGGTGGGGATCTGCTTGGAAGGGGACGACGATGTCTCCCGCATGCCCATGCGCGGTACGATCTGATGCCGGCTGGCTGTCATGTCCGTTGGGTTGGTTCTACCCGGCTGCTTTGTCTCTTGGTTTCATTCAAGCTGGCGGCTTTGTACGTTGAGTTGATCCTGGCCCACCGTTGCATCCTTCAATTTGAGGTCAGGCCGTCAGTACATACCAAGGATTCCAGCTTAGGCAGAGGGCGCTTGGAGGGGAAAGGGCTCGGCAGCGATCATTCTGAGGGGGATACGGGAGATCGATTTGTGCAGAATCGGGAGCGGTCAGCAGAGGCGTTGCAGGCGCGGCTCCAGGGGGTAAGTACGACGCTGCGGTGGCCGATGCGGGGGGCAGTGATCCCATGGCCGTCGTCTAGGAAGCACCGCCTGCAGAAGCGACGCAGGACACGTCATTCGCTTCCGCCCTCCTGCCACGAAGTGCCGAACGCACGTAATCAAATTGAAGCCTGGTCGTACGCGAGGCGGTCTGGGGTCCTGGGAGCCCCCCTGTGGGTCTTCATCAGAGCATATCAAGCCCCGAATACGCGCGCAACGTTGATGGCAACTAAGTTTTCAAGATGCTGGAATGCCATGGCGAGGCATGCTCAGAGCCCCCTTTTCCCGGTGGTCCCTCTTCATCGAAGCCCGCCCGGGTTGCACAGCAGGGATGTTATGGTTGGGGTAGGGTTGCGTTGCGCCCTACAGCACCATCAGATGCCCGGAGCCCTATCAATCAGAGGGTGTGGAAGCGCGCTGGGGGGCGCCTCCACACAGAAGTGGGCGCAAGTCGCACTCGTTGTGGGCAGCCTGGCTGCTAGGACACCCGGAGCTGAAGGCAATTCCCGAGGGCCGGGATTGGCCCATACCGCGGAAGGGGCATGGGGGGTCAACATGGGGTAAAGGGGTACGGAATTGCTCTGCGGGTGGCGGAGGCAGGCGGAGGATAGTTTGGCGGTGCGGGAGAGAGAGGCTGCGGAGAGGCAGGCGGCCATCAGCCAGATGCTCGATGCGGCGCGCGACTGGCAGCGCCAGAAATCCGAGGAGGAGCACAGCTTGCAGGTGTGTCTTAGAGGCCTCTTCAAACCCGTGAACGAGGGGAGCCACATCCTGCAGGTGGCAGGTGGGTCAGGTAGACTGCCCCGCAACCCCAAAAGCTTGTTTGCTGCTCCAGGCGAACCAGGGGGAACGCGCTGCATTTGGGCCAGAGGGGTGCCCAGAACCCCCGAGTTGTTCAGGAGGCTGTGGGTAGGGCGCGGAGCCGCAGCGGGGGTCCGATCAAGGCGCGGCCCCGGCGTGAGGGGTGAGGGGTTGGGCGGCATGCAGACTGGTGCGGTGGAGGTGCAGAGAAAGGTGGAGGAGGACGTCACAAGGGCCAAGGCGATGATGGAGGTGCCACCCCTTCGTCCTCGCTGCCAGGGCGTCCTCTCATCTGCTGCCGACCTACGCGCGGCAGGGAGCGTGGTTAGAATGCGCTCTACCCTCACGCGCGATCCCCTCCATCCGTGCGTCTCGGATCCCTCACACGCGATCACCTCCATCCGTGCGTCTCGGATCCCTCACGCGCGATCACCTCCATCCGTGCGTCTCGGATCCCTCACACGCGATCACCTCCATCCGTCGTCTCGGGATCCCTCCCACGCGCGATCACCTCCATCCGTCGTCTGGATCCCTCACAGCGCGATCACCTCCATCCGTGCGTCTCGGATCCCTCACGCGCGATCACCTCCCTCCGTGCGTCTCGGATCCCTCACGCGCGATCACCTCCATCCGTGCGTCTCGGATCCCTCACGCGCGATCACCTCCATCCGTGCGTCTCGGATCCCTCACGCGCGATCACCTCCATCCGTGCGTCTCGGATCCCTCACGCGCGATCACCTCCATCCGTGCGTCTCGGATCCCTCACGCGCGATCACCTCCATCCGTGCGTCTCGGATCCCTCACGCGCGATCACCTCCATCCGTGCGTCTCGGATCCCTCACGCGCGATCACCTCCATCCGTGCGTCTCGGATCCCTCACGCGCGATCACCTCCATCCGTGCGTCTCGGATCCCTCACGCGCGATCACCTCCATCCGTGCGTCTCGGATCCCTCACGCGCGATCACCTCCCTCCGTGCGTCTCGGATCCCTCACGCGCGATCACCTCCATCCGTGCGTCTCGGATCCCTCACGCGCGATCACCTCCATCCGTGCGTCTCGGATCCCTCACACGCGACAAGGGAGAGGGACCTTCTGGGTGCAGGAAGCGGCAGCGGACAAGGCAGTCGTGCAGGCGGCAAAGGAAGGCTTGATGCAGGCATGCCCGGAGCTTCCCGAAGCGAATTTCTGATATAGGTGTCCGTGCCTCAGCTGCGCGCTCCCTGCAGGGCGTGGCGGATGCGGGGCGCGGTAGTGCGAGCTTGGCCGTTCAGGATGCGGCTGAAGCAAGCTCGCAGGTGTGAGCCTCGCTCATCAGCGCGTGTGCAGGGATTTGGCTAAAGGTGATGCGCCTGTGGGTTTCGGCCGCCTCGTAG
>LGRX02014726.1:24582-73101 GCA_001247695.2 Cymbomonas tetramitiformis
ACAAGGAGTCATCGCCAGACCCCAAATCCGGGTTGGGATCCGGCATGGCAGCTGCTCTCATCCCCTCCCGTGTCTCAGGTGGCAGTGAGGGAGAGGCGAAGGAACACTGCTGATGCAGGACAAGGGGGCTAGGCTCCCCCGAGAAAACCCACACAACCCGAGAAGGATTGTCTTATTTATTTATTTATACTGATGCAGGACTCGTGGCAAGGGCTGCGGGAGAAGGGGCTGCAAAACTCCGAGGGGATACGCTATAACCACTTCATGTCCCTCCTGAGGGAGGTGCAGTCTGCCTTCCGCCTCTCTGGCTCCCTGGCCCCTCCCCATCCGAGTCCCTTTTGCCTGATGCCTGCTGAGCTGAACCTCGGGACTCCGTGGCTTTCTGGGTGGATGCTGCACGCGGAGCTCGTTTGCCGACCCTTTCATTAATCCACTGCGGGAGAGAACCTATTGGGACATGCTTACTTGTACAGGGGGATGCGATAGGGATATGATGTCTGAGGGGTGCGGGCTTTTGGGCGGGGACAGGACGCATCGGTGGCGGCAGCGGCGGTGGCCGTCCCAGCATTCGATGCGCCTGGAGTGGATATTCCTGAAAAGGCACAAGCCCGCAAGGTGGTGATCAGCCTGGACTTAGCGCAAACATTGCAGGCTCGCCGGACCGCTATCATCCAACGGGAGACTCTCTTGCAGGTGAGTTCGGGGTCCTGGTGGAAGGCGCACGCTGGCCTTGATCTTTTGAATCTCTTGTCATGGATCAAGTTTCAAGTCCAAGGGTACAAGGGGGGGCACCGGGATACCATTCATGAGCGAAGGAACCGCGATGCAGCCGCGCTCAGCCACCTCCTCGATGCAAGGGCCTGCAGAGGGCTCCCTCCCAATGACCCGGGCCTGGTGCCGTAGCATAAACAACGTTTCACCCGACCTGTTGGCTTGCTGGAGGGGGCTGGTGGGGTGAGGGGAGAGAGCAGAGATGGGCGGTGGCGCTTGATATTTCGGCGGCAAGGAACGCAATGCTGGAGGAAACCCTGGGCTCGCAGGTAAAACAGTTTACGGCTCCCGTGGCGCGCCCCGCCTCCGCTGCTGCTCTCAGCTGCACACTTTCCCTACGCAGCCCGAACCTCACAGCCCTGAAATACATTATTGTCACTATCGTATCACTGAACACATATGTGAGTAAGCTCAAATAGTAAGGAGTAAATATATGTGAGTAAGCTCAAGTCAATAGCACAGATAAATATTCCAAGGTTTTCTGCAGGCAGCCTCAGCGTGATTATGTCCAGTTGGGACCGCATAGACGAGAGCAGGTACAGCATTGGAAGATTAAGGCAAAAGGAGGCGCTGCTACCCAGATGGATACATTGGAGGGAGGAGGACAAACACGGTCGAGAGCGGCATGGTCACAAGGCAGGTAGGTGTGCGTGTTGTGGGTGGCGCAAGGCATGGATATCTTGCGGCACGTGCCACTCCAACGAGAACGTCTGTAAAGCAAGGAGCGCGCACAGCTGGAGGAGGCCATAACGTGAAGAGCGATTCTTATCGTGGATCTACGGTCAGCTCTGAGTGAGTTGTGCGGCTGGATGAAGTAGTGCGCCTTGTATTCTTGCGCCTTTGTGATGGCGTCGCAACACTGGGCAACCAAATATATTCCACAGTCGATCGTGCCGCCATCATCATACCACCGACCGCACCCGCCGGGGCACCACCGAGGAGTCGGTGGTATGATGATGGCGGCACGATTGACTGAGGAATATTTTTCGTTGCCCAGTGTTGCGACGCCATCACAAAGGCGCAATTTCTCTTTTGCTCGAATCCTCATTTGCCAAAGGCAGGCACTGCAATACATTTCATTAAAATGATTTTGTAAAGTGTTTAAATGCATAAAGTGCTTTTTGAATGCTTTCTAAATTCTAGTTTTGATGAGATGTCCAGACTGTCTGTGCACGTCACCAAAAGGAAAGAGTCCTCTGGGTCGGGAGCGGTGGGAAGAGCAAAAGGAACAGAGCTGAACAGGCGTGTCGCTTCGTGGCTACTTGTACATCCTGTTTGTGTCACGGAGCTACATGTGTCATTCGGCTCTACTGCAGCAGGAGTCACGGATTCTGAAAGTCTGAAACCACAAAAATTCTGTTGCACTCCAATTTGAACATTTCTCTTTTGCTCGAATCCTCATTTGCCATGAAACCAAAGATGAAACTGTGAGGCACACAAAAGAAATCTGATCTTTGTCACTGTGACCATGTTAACCAAGCGAAGTAGTAGTCCATGTCTGTGTCCCTCAAGCTGTCGGGTCGATGTAGTGCTGCACTGCCGAAGAGAACTGTGACCAGCCTCCAAAGAAGCACACTTTCTCCATTGCAACACCCACAACTCGAGCACACGTCGTGGCACCCTTCCGGGTGCTGTGTGCAGAAAAGTGACCTCCTTCCGGGGGTCTGCAGTCCAGCTCGCTGAGAGCCAGACCAATCCAGTCATTTGCCACTGAAGCCTTGAAGTTCTTCGGGTCCTCGGGTAGCAGCCAGTAGGCGTCAGGTTGAGTCTTCTCAGAACTGTTCCAAGCCGTGTCACGGTGGAACTCCCAGTGCTCGATCAGCTCCTTCAAAAGAGCCACCCCCTTCCAGGGGATGCACAGGCGTCTCTTCACCAGGTGATGCCGCCGTCCTTTCTCTTTTAGCAGCACCACCAAGAACTCACTGTCGCCACAATGAACATGCTGCCGTGACAACGAAGTCCCCGTGTCCGGTCTGCCGAAGGTCACGAAGGCAACAACCACGTAGGCGAAGGCTCGCAGTAGCCGCAGCTCCTCAGGCGATCTCGGAGTCAATCTCAGCGCTGCTTCGTGCACACGTCGTACGTGTGCCGCCGGCAGCCACGTCCGCTGGGTCTCGATGTTCTCCTCCTGCACTGCCAGCTCCGCCTGGATGGTCGCCATCCCTTTCACAGCTCGGGTCACAGAACGACCCTTCGCTGGTCCAGGAAACCGTAGGTCCTCGTGGTAGTTGTTGATGGCAGACAGGTACGGCTGCAAGGAGGCCGACTTGATGCCTCCGTCCTTCAACAGGGAGGCGATGTACAGCAACACCGTCGCCTCCGATGCTGGCAGCCACGGCCGTTGGTGCTGCTCACAAAATAAAATGAAGCGCCGCGCCTTCGGTCCGTAGTTGCTCATCGTCGTGTCCAGCAGTGCTTTTTTCTGCATTGTCACTGCCAGTTCCGTGAGCCGGGAAGGTCCCAACTCACCCCTCCACCGCTCACAGAGTGAGCGCGTGAGGAAGCATTGTACAGAACCACCGCGCTTGTACTCTTCGTAGTCGCCTCCGCTGATCCGCTCGGTGTTCTCGCCGTCCGCGTCTGCTGCCTCGTCCGTCAGCTCTGACACGCTGTTAATGATTTTGAAGTTCTCCCCGGACAAGTCCAGTGTCTCCTCGTCGCCGTCGTCGTAAAGCACGTGCGCCTTCCCGTCCTCGTTGAACTCCTTCACCACACCCGGGTAGAAGCAGTCATCGTCCTTCCAGAACACCTCGATTTTAGAGCCCACGGTCACCTTGCCCGCTGTCGTACTCGTAGCAGAGCTCCTTCGTACTTCAGCAGCGTAGTAACTCACGGGCGCGCCTCGATGAAGAACATCACAGCGTCCCACTTTGAGGGCCCGAGCAGCTCGGACCCTCCCAGCCTGCTCGGAGTGAACAGGTCCCTGCGCCGTGGCATGATCACCACCTCGGTGGCCAGGGCCTCCAGCTCCCTGAACCAGGACTGTCCCGGCCAGTACGGAGCCAACACCGTAGCAGCGGCCCCCTCCTCCCGCAGCTTGTGCGCCACCTCGTCCAGCAGCGCCCACGGGGGGTTCACCCAATTGTTTTCCCCCCGCCAGTCGTACGTCAGAGAGTCTACACCTTCGCACTTCGGGTCTTTCCACGCAGCGTAGTACCGAGGAAGCTGCGCGGAGATCTCGGAAGCGAACCGGTCGACTGTGTAGGGCCCCCACTGCTTGTTGGCCCACACGAACCAGTCTCGATTGAGCCGCCAGTCGTCCAAATCCTCGCAACGAGAAAGGTTGTCGGCCCACACGTTGGCCTCGCTGCGGATGTAACGAGCCTGCAACTCGATGTCGTGCAGATCCAGTAGCAGCCAGAGCCTCCTCATTCTCCTCATCAGGTCCGGGTTTCTGGAGTGAAGTGCGAGAGCATTGCCACCACCGCCTGGTTGTCGCAGTAGAGCCGTACGACCTTGCCCTCCAACTCCTGCAGGAACGCCTGTACGGTCTTGTACACGGCCTCCAGCTCCAAGTGTGTGATGTGCCAGTTGCGCATCTCGTCTGGCCAGAAACCTCTCGCGGGGAACTTCAGGTTCAGCACTCCTCCCCAGGCCGTCATCGAAGAGTCTGTGTGCACCTTTGCTCTCGTCGGGGATCTCCAGATCTTGCGCCCGTTCCACCTGCTCATCACAGGCAGCCTGGACCACCATTCTAAGTCCCCCCGAGCTGCACGCGAGATTTTACCTTTGCTCCCCAGCTGCGTTTCTCTGCCAGCACGAAGTAGAGCTCCCGTAGGTAGAGCCGCGCCGCTGGTACTGCTAAGTACACGGATTGGCAGAGTCCCGTGAAGGAAGCCAGTCTCCTGGCAGGAATCCACCTCCGATTTCTCGCTGCGTCGCACAGGATCTCCTTCGCCTTGGTGTGGATCTTGTGTACCCGTCGTTCTGTTACACGGAATTGTCCCAGCTTCAGGTCCACCTCCAACCCGAGGTGCTCCACCACCTGTGTAGGCTCCCATTGGCCCTTCTTCTCGTTCCGCCGTAGGCCAAGTCGATGAAGCACCAGTTGAACTTTTTCTCGACGCAGAAAGCCTTCTCGCTGAGAGTCGACCAGCACCAGAAAATCGTCCATGTACGGTAGTACTCGCATTCCGCTTTGACGGTTCGCGTTCCCGCCAGCACCACCGGTCCTGCGACGGACTGACCATCGCTGTCGTACTGCGGAACCGTCCCGCAGCCTCTTGATTTCTCTGCGATCTTCCGCTGCCTGTGGAGAACGTAGAGCTTCCACCATAACGCGTACGAACTTGCAGAACACCCTCGGAGCGTCGCTCCACCCGAACGGCATCGCTGAACATTGAAGCAGGTCCCCTTGCAGGTCGAACTGCATGAAGCGTTGAAAGTCCGGGTGGATCCCCAACGCATGAAAACCGTCCTGGAGGTCGAAGCTGAAGCATCAGTCGCCCGGCTTCGCCAGTCTCCTTAGTTTCTTCAGCGTCTCCATCTTCACGCGATTTTTCACACACCACTGGTTCAGCCATCGGAAGTCCACCACCAGTCTCCACGTGTTTCGGCACTAAAAAAGCGCGAGAAACATGAGATCTTCTCGTCGCTCTCGTCCAGGCACCGTTCTGTAGCAGCCTTTCCTTCTCCGCGTCCAGCCACACCTGCTGCTGCCGCGTAGCATCCCTCAGCGACACCCCGTGGTCGAACGGAGGCGGAGGCCCGCGCTTCCACCTCAACTTCACCCCGTGAGTAATCCATTGCATCACCTCGGAACTGGCGCCCGCCGCGCGCCATGCTCCCCTCCGCTGTCTCACCTGCTGTTGCACGGTGAGTTTCCCCGCCCAGCGCCCGGAGAGGGCTGTTGCGCTGGACGGGGTGGCGGCACGCACATCACACATCGGCCGCGGGCTTTCCGCCCCGGCCCTTGCCGCCTTTTTCGGTAGGCTTCTTACCGTCCTTCTCCTCGTACTTCTTACGTTCCTTCCAGCGCTGGTCTCGGTCTCGTGGATTCACAACCCGCGTTTCCGCGTTCGCTGCATTTTTCGACGTAAGGCTCAGCATCGCCTTGCCGCGGTTCTTGTCGAAGTCGTTCAGCCACTGCTGCAACACCTCATCTGCCACCACGCCGTCTGCTGCCTGGTAGACTCTGTCCTCCACGAACTGCAGTTTAGCACGTAGAGCGTCCGATCCTCCCCGCTGTGAAGATCCAGGCTCCTGCTCCAGCTGCCCGCGCAGTTCCAGCATCGTCCACCTGTTGCACAGTAACGCGTACACGCCGTGCACAGAGTTGGTCACTGTGTGGAAACGTTTTTGCCACTCGCTGTTCGACAAATCGCAGTCCTCGTTCACGTCCAACGTGTCGTTGCATTCGCACACCACGTCGTGCAAATAAGACAGTGCTGGAGCCAGAACCAGGCACTCGTACTTCATTGAAGAGTTGGACTTCTTGGAGAGAGCATCGTGTTGCCGTGCAGGTCGTACAACTGAGGCATTCTCGATGTCAGCGTAGCCGGCCGCGGCGGGAACGGGTTGATTGAGGCTGCTGGCACGTACGCCAGCTTCCTCCTTCTCTCCAGAAGTTGCTCGGCGGTCTTGGCTACGGTGTCCGGGAGAGAAGTCCCAGGCTTCGCTGCCACCTTCGCCTCCAACTCCACGTTGATTTGTGCTTGTCGTTGAAGCTCATCACGCAGCAGGCGATGCTCCTCTGCCTGCTGCCTCTGCATTTCAAGCAGCTCCCCTTGCTTTTGCATGATCAGAATTTGTTGCATCAGCACGTCCTGAGTGGACTGTGCTGCCGGGGAAGGGGAAGCCTGCCCGATGTCTGGCTTCCCCGGGAGGGGAGGGAAATCCTCTGTAGACTTGCCCTTCGCAGTTCCAGCCATTCCTCTCCCTCAAAGGAGTCACAGTGAAGTCAATCGTACTGCCGTAGCCCGATGTGAAGCCGTCGTTTGAAGTCGTAACGCCGTCCCCGCGACTTCGCTGCCAGATCTCCTGTCGTCGTTCGATCGCCGTCGTAAAACCTAGTGGTCTAGTCACTACCTACTCTACTGTTTACAGGTGAAACAAGTGAAGAAAATCTTACAAAATCGGATTTGCAGTGTGCCTCACAGAGTACCGTAGGTACCCGTGAAGTTCCTGATTGCAAGAGCAAAAGGAACAGAGCTGAACAGGCGTGTCGCTTCGTGGCTACTTGTACATCCTGTTTGTGTCACGGAGCTACATGTGTCATTCGGCTCTACTGCAGCAGGAGTCACGGATTCTGAAAGTCTGGAACCACAAAAATTCTGTTGCACTCCAATTTGAACAGAATACAAGGTGCACTACTTCATCCAGCCGCACAACTCACTCAGAGCTGACTGTAGATCCACGATAAGAATCGCTCTTCATGTTATGGCCTCCTCCAGCTGTGCGCGCTCCTTGCTTTACAGACGTTCTCGTTGGAGTGGCACGTGCCGCAAGATATCCATGCCTTGCGCCACCCACAACACGCACACCTACCTGCCTTGTGACCATGCCGCTCTCGACCGTGTTTGTCCTCCTCCCTCCAATGTATCCATCTGGGTAGCAGCGCCTCCCTTTTGCCTTAATCTTCCAATGCTATACCTGCTCTCGTCTATGCGGTCCCAACTGGACATAATCACACTGAGGCTGCCTGCAGAAAACCTTGGAATATTTATCTGTGCTATTGACTTGAGCTTGCTCACATATATTTACTCCTTACTATTTGAGCTTACTCACATATGTGTTCAGTGATACGATAGTGACAATAATGTATTTCAGGGCTGCAAGGTAGGGCTGCAGGCCAGTTAACGGTCACAAATGTTGCCCCCCTCAAGCCAATCACAAATGTGGCCCCCCTCAAGCCAATCACAAATGTGGCCCCCCTCAAGCCAATCACAAATATGGCCCCCCTCAGGCCAATCACATATGCATGGTCTCTTTAACAGTCCAAGGAGTTGACTAGGAGGGTCCCCCGGTCCACCGCCGGTGGTGCAGCCAGTGGGTTGCCGGTTACAGTGGTCAAAATAGTGGGAGCAGCTGTGCAGTATAACGGGTTGTTAGGCTGGGCTGGGGGCGAGGTGGTAAGTGCCAATCTTGCCTTATGTACCTGCATGCTGCTAAAGCATGCCCTCGGCAGTAGAGGTCCGGGTGGCCCGAGCATGTCCCACTGCTTTGCTGCTTCGGCAGAAACTGACACATCAATCCTTCGCCGCCAGTCCTCGATGAGATAAACCCCTAGCCGGGGGCAGG
Organism: Cymbomonas tetramitiformis; assembly: GCA_001247695.2. Classification (NCBI taxonomy): domain Eukaryota; kingdom Viridiplantae; phylum Chlorophyta; class Pyramimonadophyceae; order Pyramimonadales; family Pyramimonadaceae; genus Cymbomonas; species Cymbomonas tetramitiformis. Next base: position 32,593 of record LGRX02014726.1, read on the forward strand.
TGAGCGCTGAAGGTGGGCAGAGAGAAACCCACCGGCCGCGCCTCCCCAGGAGGGTTCCACAAGCCTCACGAGACGAAATGGTGTGGGTGGGTCACGGTAGACACGAGTGGCTCGCGTGATGCCAGCGTCCCGGTGTTGAAGTGTGCTAGGCGCCGCGTCCTCCACAATGATTTTTGTCTCTTCATCAGTTAAACCTCCCACGCTGGGCGGCGCCCGTGTCCGAGCTCCCATGCTGGGCGGCACCAGTGTGTTGTACAACACCAGGGCTGTTCTCTTAGCCTCATGAGCCACATGGGTTAACCCATGCTCGCGTTGCGCCACGAAGAGCCAGAAGTGCCGCCACCTGTGACCCCACCCAAGGCAGTTCTATCTGCTGCTCTGCGCCACTCTCCTGATCCTGCCCTCCTGTCTCTAAGTCGAGTACTAGACCCGGAGACAGACCTGCAGGATGAATCTCTCGAGGTCACCCAAAGTTAAATTAGACAGCCACCCTGCATTCCTCCACGCCCCTGCCCTCCTGCGGGCTAATGGGTGGCAGCACATGGCAGTGAGCCGTTTCCATGTGTTGTCCAACTTGTGAGGCGCTTTGAGGGCGGCTTTGGGGGCGCCACAGGAGAAGAGCTGGAATGCGATGCAGGGGGAGGAAGCCGCGGCGCGCGATGCCGAGTCCAAGAAACTCAGGGCCGAGCTCGATACCAGGGAGCATGATCTCGCACGGTGCGCTCAGGAGGTTATTCGGGGGGTTTCTCTTTTGCTCGAATCCTCATTTGCCAAAGGCAGGCACTGCAATACATTTCATTAAAATGATTTTGTAAAGTGTTTAAAATGCATTTTGTGCTTTTTACATGCTTTCTAAATTCATGCTTTTGATGAGATGTCCAGACTGTCTGTGCACGTCACCAAAAGGAAAGAGTCCTCTGGGTCGGGAGCGGTGGGAAGAGCAAAAGGAACAGAGCTGAACAGGCGTGTCGCTTCGTGGCTACTTGTACATCCTGTTTGTGTCACGGAGCTACATGTGTCATTCGGCTCTACTGCAGCAGGAGTCACGGATTCTGAAAGTCTGAAACCACAAAAATTCTGTTGCACTCCAATTTGAACATTTCTCTTTTGCTCGAATCCTCATTTGCCATGAAACCAAAGATGAAACTGTGAGGCACACAAAAGAAATCTGATCTCTGTCACTTTGACCATGTTAACCAAGCGAAGTAGTAGTCCATGTCTGCGTCCCTCAGAGCTGTCGGGTCGATGTAGTGTTGCACTGCCGAAGAGAACTGTGACCAGCCTCCCAGGAAGCACACTTTCTCCATTGTAACACCCACAGCTCGAGCACACGTCGTGGCGCCCTTCCGGGTGCTGTGTGCAGAAAAGTGACCTCCTTCAGGAGGTCTGCAGTCCAGCTCGCTGAGAGCTAGACCAATCCAGTCATTTGCCACGGAAGCCTTGAAGTTCTTCGGGTCCTCGGGTAGCAGCCAGTAGCCGTCAGGTTGAGTCTTCTCAGAAATGCTCCAAGCTGTGTCACGGTAGAACTCCCAGTGTTCGATCAGCTCCTTCAACAGAGCCACCCCCTTCCAGGGGATCGTAAGGCGTCGCTTCACTCGAAGGTGCCGCCGTCCTTTCTCCTTCAGTAGCACCACTGAGAACTCATCGTCGCCACAATGAACGTGCTGCCGTGACAACGAGGTCCCCGTGTCCGGTCTGCCGAAGGTCACGAAGGCCACCACCACGTAGGTAAAGGCTCGCAGTAGCTGCAGCTCATCAGGCGATCTCGGATTCAACTTCAGCGCTGCCTCGTGCACCCGTCGTACGTGTGCTGCTGGCAGCCACGTCCGCTGGGTCTCGATGTTCTCCTCCTGCACCGCCAGCTCCGCCTGGATGGTCGCCATCCCCTTCACAGCTCGGGTCACAGAGCGCCCCTTCGCTGGTCCAGGGAAACCAAGGTCCTCGTGGTAGTTGTTGATGGCGGACAGGTACGGCTGTAATGATGCCGACTGGATGTTCCCGTCCTCCAACAGAGAGGCGATGTACAGCAACACAGTCGCCTCCGACGCTGGCAGCCACGGCCGTTGGTGCAGCTCACAAAATAAAATGAATCGCCGCGCCTTCGGTCCGTAGTTGTCCTTCGTCGTGTCCAGCAGTGCCTTTTTCTGCATCGACACCGCCAGTTCGGTGAGCCGGGAAGGTCCCAACTCACCCCTCCACCGCTCACAAAGTGAGCGCGTGAGGAAATTTTGTACAGCACCACCGCGCTTGTACTCTTCGTAGTTGCCTCCGCTGCTCCGCTCGGTGTTCTCGCCGTCCGCGTCCGTTGTCTCGTCCGTGCTGTTGATGATTTTGAAGTTCTCTTCGGACAAGTCTAGCGTCTCCTCGTCGCCGTCGTCGTACAGCACGTGCGCCTTCCCACCCTCGTTGAACTCCTTCACCACACCCGGGTAGAAGCGGTCATCATCCTCCCAGAACACCTCGATTCTTGTACCCACGGTCACCTTGCTTGCTGTCGTACTCGTAGCTGAGCTTCTTCGTACTTCAGCAGCGTAGTAACTCACGGGCGCGCCTCGATGAAGAACATCACAGCGTCCCATTTCGAGGGCCCGAGCAGCTCGGACCCTCCCAGCCTGCTCGGAGTGAACAGGTCCCTGCGCCGTGGCATGATCACCACCTCGGTGGCCAGGGCCTCCAGCTCTCTGAACCAGGACTGTCCCGGCCAGTACGGAGCCACCACCGTAGCAGCGGCCCCCTCCTCCCGCAGCTTGTGCGCCACCTCGTCCAGCAGCGCCCACGGGGGGTTCACCCAATTGTTCTCCCCCCGCCAGTCGTACGTCAGAGAGTCCACACCTTCGCACTTCGGGTCTTTCCACGCAGCGTAGTACCGAGGAAGCTGCGCGGAGATCTCGGAAGCGAACCGGTCGACTGTGTAGGGCCCCCACTGCTTGTTGGCCCACACGAACCAGTCCCGATTTAGCCGCCAGTCGTCCAAATCCTCGCAACGCGAAAGGTTGTCGGCCCACACGTTGGCCTCGCTGCGGATGTAACGAGCCTGCAACTCGATGTCGTGCAGATCCAGTAGCAGCCAGAGCCTCCTCATTCTCCTCATCAGGTCCGGGTTCCTGGAGGTGAAGTGTGACAGCATCGCCACCACCGCCTGGTTGTCGCAGTAGAGCCGTACGACCTTGCCCTCCAGCTCCTGCAGGAACGCCTGTACGGTCTTGTACACGGCCTCCAGCTCCAGGTGTGTGATGTGCCAGTTGCGCATCTCGTCTGGCCAGAAACCTCGCGCGGGGAACTTCAGGTTCAGCACTCCTCCCCACGCCGTCATCGAAGAGTCCGTGTGCACCTTCGCTCTCGTCGGGGATCTCCAGATTTTGCGTCTGTTCCACCTGCTCATCACAGGCAGCCTGGACCACCATTCTAAGTCCCCCCGAGCTGAACGTGAGATTTTTACCTTCGCTCCCCAGCTGCGTTTCTCCGCCAGCACGAAGTAGAGCTCCCGTAGGTAGAGCCGCGCCGCTGGTACTGCCAAGTACACGGATTGGCAGAGTCCCGTGAAGGACGCCAGTCTCCTGGCAGGAATCCACCTCCGATTTCTCGCTGCGTCGCACAGGATCTCCTTCGCCTTGGTGTGGATTTTGTGCACCCGTCGTTCTGTCACACGGAATTGTCCCAGCTTCAGGTCCACCTCCAGCCCGAGGTGCTCCACCACCTGCGTCGGCTCCCAGTGGCCCTTCTTCTCGTTCCGCCGTAGGCCAAGTCGATGAAGCACCAGTTGAACTTTTTCTCGACGCAGAAAGCCTTCTCGCTGAGAGTCGACCAGCACCAGAAAATCGTCCATGTACGGTAGTACTCGCATTCCGCTGTGACGGTTCGCGTCCCCGCCAGCACCACCGGTCCTGCGACGGACTGACCATCGCTGTCGTACTGCGGAACCGTCCCGCAGTCTCTTGATTTCTCTGCGATCCTCCGCCGCCTGTGGCGAACGCAAAGCCTCCACCATCACGCGTACGAACTTGCAGAAAACTCTCGGAGAGTCGCTCCATCCGAACGGCATCGCTGAACATTGAAGCAGGTCCCCTTGCAGGTCGAACTGCATGAACTTCTGGAAGTCCGGGTGGATCCCCAGCGCGTGAAAACCGTCCTGGAGGTCGAAGCTGAAGCACCAGTCGCCCGGTTTTGCCAGTCTCCTTAGTTTCTTCAGCGTCTCCATCTTCACACGATTTTTTTCACACCACTGGTTCAGCCGTCGGAAGTCCACCACCAGTCTCCACTTGTTCGTACCCGGTTTTGGCACTAAAAAAGTGCGAGAAACATGAGATCTTCTCGTCGCTCTCGTCCAGGCCCCGTTCTCCAGCAGCCTCTCCTTCTCCGCGTCCAGCCACACCTGCTGCTGCCGCGTCGCATCCCTCAGTGACACCCCGTGGTCGAACGGAGGCGGAGGCCCGCGCTTCCACCTCAACTTCACCCCGTGAGTAATCCATTGCATCACCTCGGAACTGGCGCCCGCCGCGCGCCATGCTCCCCTCCGCTGTCTCACCTGCTGTTGCAAGGTGAGTTTCCCCCGTCCAGCGCCCGGAGAGGGCTGTTGCGCTGGACGGGGTGGCGGCACGCACATCACGCATCGGCCGCGGGCTTTCCGCCCCGGCCCTTGCCGCCGCCTTTGTCGGTAGGCTGCTTCGTACCGTCCTTCTCCTTGTTCTTACGCTCCTTCCAGCGGTCGCGGTCCCGTGGATCTTTCACAACCCGCGTTTCCGCGCTCGCCGCGTTCTTGGACGTAAGGTTCAGCATCGCTCTGCCGCGGTTCTTGTCGAAGTCGTTCAGCCATTGCTGCAACACCTCGTCCGCCACCACGCCGTCCGCTGCCTGGTAGACCCTGTCCTCCACGAACTGCAGCTTTGCGCGTAGAGCGTCTGATCCTCCACGCTGCGAAGAACCAGGCTCCTGCTCCAGCTGCCCGCGCAGTTCCAGCATCGTCCACCGATTGCAAAGTAAAGCGTACACGCCGTGGACTGAGTTGGTAACCTCGTGGAAGTGTTTCTGCCAGTCTCTCAGTGACAATCCTGAGTCGTCATGCTCGTCCAACGTCTGGTTGCACGCGATCACCACGTCGTGCAAGTAGGACAGCGCTGGAGCCAGCACCATGCACTCGTACTTCATGGAAGAGTTGGACTTCTTGGAGAGCGCGTCGTACGTCTTGTTGCCGTGCAGGTCGTACAACTGCGGCATCCTCGTTGCCAGTGTCGCCGGCCGCGTTGGGAACGGGTTGACGGAGGCTGCTGGCACGTAGTCCAGCTTCTTCCTTCTCTCCAGAAGTTGCTCGGCGGACTTGGCTGCGGATTCCGGGTCAGAAGTCCCAGGCTTCGCCGCCACCTTCGCCTCCAGCTCAACGTTGATTTGTGCTTGACGTTGAAGCTCGGCACGCAGCAGTCGATGATCTTCTGCCTGCTGCCTCTGCATCTCAAGCAGCTCCCCTTGCTGCTTTTGCATTGTCAGAATTTGTTGTAACAGCACGTCCTGAGTGGACGGTGCTGCCGGGAAGGGGAAGCCTGCCCGATGTCCGGCTTCCCCGGGAGGGGTGGGAATTCCTCTGCAGACTTGCCCTTCGAGGAACCAGCCATTCTCTCTCCCTCAGAGGAGTAACAGTGAAGTCAATCGTACTGTCGTAGTCGCTGTGAAGCCGTCGTTTGAAGTCGTAACGCCGTCCCCGCGACTTCTCTGTCAGATCTCCTGTCGTCGTTCGATCGCCGTCGTACAACCAAGTGGTCTAGTCACTACCTACTCTACTGTTTTACCGGTGAAACAGGTGAAGAAAATTACAAAATCGGATTTGCAGTGTGCCTCACAGAGTACCGTAGGTACCCGTGAAGTTCCTGTTTGCAAGAGCAAAAGGAACAGAGCTGAACAGGCGTGTCGCTTCGTGGCTACTTGTACATCCTGTTTGTGTCACGGAGCTACATGTGTCATTCGGCTCTACTGCAGCAGGAGTCACGGATTCTGAAAGTCTGAAACCACAAAAATTCTGTTGCACTCCAATTTGAACAAAACGATTGTGTGTCCCCCTGAAAAAAAAAATCCACAATTAGTGACCCCCACAATCACATACTGCAGGTGAAGTTCAAAAAATGAAGCCGAAAATCACAAACTTGCCCCGCACACTAGCCGATGTCAAAATCTCACGCTTGACCTCCGTACAAACGGAGGTCTGAAATTATCTCCCACGATTTCGCAATGAGCCAGATCGGATCAAAAGTTGAGGGTTGTCGATGCACTCTAAATGCGCTGTAAATTCGCTACCTCATTTTTCCGAAGCGCGGTAAGCGCGGTCAGTATGCTGCTTTAGCAGTATAGTGAGACTTCAACTTGTCTCCATGGATGTTCTACGACTTGATTACGGGAACATCCTTGGAAACGAGAGTCATGCCGTGAGCTCACACCTCGGAGCGCTCAATCGGGCATCCGCTATACCCCCACTAGTGCGGGGGTACAGCGGATGTGCGCAAGGGATGCGCAAGAGCTCGGCATCATTATTGTGTCCCCCTTTGTACTTAATCGAGCGCCAATCAAAAGATAGAAGCAGTAATCCATCCGCAATCCCGTTTACTTGTAAAGCCGGAACATTGCGCAGAGCGGCAAGCTCGCGGGCATCTTTAAATGTCGAGACCTGCTCACTTGATCCCAAGATTGTTGGTACCCCCGTGACACTAACAGTCTTGGGAATAACATATGACCCATATGCGTGCTTAATATCATGCAGATGGTTCATATGCATTAAGTCAAACCAGCATTGCCAGTCCTTTTTGCTTAGCGATGGAAAACCTAAATGAAAAGTGCGAGAGACGGAATTAACTCTCAACGGGCTAAATGATTATGATTGACCGCTTTGAATCGCTGAAATCGCCATTCTGTCATTTTCGGGAATTCTGAGCCGTCGTCGCGAATTTCGCGATTTCATGGCCCAAATGCGAAGCTAAAGTATGTGGTCTGGGTGAGAATTTCAGATATCCGTTTGTACTTTCGCGTGCCCCCTATCATTTTAGCAAGGACTGAACCTTATCCGTGTAAAAGGATTACCGGCTAGGATGACAGGCTAGAACAGGAGGTCTCTTGCTTCAACACTATGTGTTCACAGGTCGGAAACTCCGAGCTCACACCAAAAACCCTCTAGGGCCGCCAATCCTGCCCATCACATGGCCTGCTTGCAGGATGTGGTTCAGATCACCACACTGCTTCCACGGACTCTCAGAACTCGGATCGAGTTTTGATTAAGTGACGGGACGGTGTTTTGGCAAAGATGGTGGGAACACGATGCACGTGCAATCGCGTGTTCCTGAACCCCTCAGGCGGTTTGTGAAACAGCGGTGACGCTGTTTTGTAAATAATGTTTTCCTGATCAACCTTCGGTGTTCTTTATGACATTTACTTTTCTGCAGAAACATTCTCCAATCTAAGCGCCTCGGATTGTAGAATGTTTCTGCAGAAAAGTAAATATCGCACAACTTTCCTACTTCCACATGCTCCATTAAACGACTACCATCTTGCATAGTTGCTCCAGCCAGTAGCTTCCACCCATTGGACAGTAACAGGTCACCAGGGGCATCCCTAAAGGTTAGGGCTACCACAGCTTCTTGTCCTTTCCACGAGACAAAGTCCTAGTTTTGCTTTTGAAGTAAGCCAAAACATTGAGGTGATCGTTCGTAAGGTCTTCACCATTTTTGAACCTCGCTTTCATGGCTCCAATCCATGTTTTGGTAATCTAGGGCACTGTGAATTTAGTCATAGAGGTTGTATTTTTGTAATTTGACGTAATGGATAAAAGCGTTATCGAATGCATAACACTGAAGGATCTCCTGATCAACCTTGAGTGAATGCACCCCTTGGCGCTCTCTAACAGGGCGCCAAGCGTGCGGATCGCCGGCGATAAGGCAACGCTCCCATCATGCTCCACCCTGTCTTCCTGGCGCGGCGGAGATGCCTGGAAGTGTGATTGATGCTTTAGGCCAGAGAATCTCTGAAGTCCTTGAGACAATCTCATAGAAATATCTGACGGTTGGGATCGCGCCCGGAGCTCTCTCGATGTTCTTCTCAGGAGTGCGCCAATGCGGAGATGGATGCCTCACCTGTCGAGACCGGCACAACGGCATCGCGGCACTCTGTGCATGTACGCACGCCACGTGGCGCCTTGCCACGGATGATGCGGGTGTTGGGCAATGTGCAGGCGTGCAAAGGTTCTCGAGAAGGAGAAAGCGAAATTGCAGACGATGCTTGAGGACCTGCGCGAGCGGGCGGCCGTCGTTCAGAGTGCAGAGCTCAACACCGAGGTGGTCCAAGACCCCCTTGTACCTGGCACCTCACCGGCGCAACAACTTTCGTTGGTCCAATCACTATTTAGCAGAGAAGGTTGCTCGTGCAAGCAGCTGTACATGGCAGTCATCCCAGCATGGCCTGGATGTGAGGCGTGTGCATGCAGCTGTGCAGGGCGGTCATCCCAGCATAGCGCCTGGATGTGGGGCGTGTGCATGCAGCTGTACAGGGCGGTCATCCCAGCATGGCGCCTGGATGTGAGGCGCGTGCATGCAGCTGTACAGGGCAATCATCCCAGCATGATGCCTGGATGTGAGGCTCGTGCATGCGATGTTGTGATTTTCTTTTTGGCAGCCTTGTGGGTGGTGCGCCATCAGCCATTCCACTTTCGTATGTCTAGGGAAAATCTGGAAAAACTCTGCTCAGCATCGGAGAGTATATGTGAATTTGAGATGTTCGATTTGACATGGTGCTATGGTGAAACGGCCACGGCCTGCTCGGAGGGGATGCGCAATGGACACGTATCAAGGTCATTGCTTTGTTGGTATCAGAATCCACGGTGGAGAATACTCGGAAGCGATACCGGTGCAAACTATGGGAGACTCACTCTATACATGTTATGCACGTCTTATGAATGAATGCATGGTATCGAATAGTTTGCGAACTTGCATTGTACTCGTCTCTCTTCCGCGCGGTCATGCACCTCCAAGGGACACGCAGTTGTGATATAGCCTTCAGCAAAGTTCACACGCTGCCTCCTCCAAAGCACTGGTGGGGGCTCTTGGCAGACTGAAGGTGGAAATCTTTCATGGGGAGGATTTGGGGGCTGGGGGTGGCGTGCGTTCGGCGAGAGGCGCAGAGGTCTCAGGCGCAGTATTCGCATGACCTCAGTATACGGGACGAGGAGGCACGGGAGCGGGAGCAAAGGAGCCTCCTCCGGGAGCAAGAGCTGCTGCAGATGACTAAGCATCAGGAGCTCGAGCTCGGCATGGTGTGCCCTCCCATCCCAGCCTCGCTCCTGCGGCTGCTCGGGTTCTTCTCGCCAGGCTCTCGACCAGAAGTTGGCTCGTACTGGGGGTGATCTTAACTCGCAATGCAAGCCCCTCATCACCATCTTCTTTTCATCATCCCTTGTGGATGCGTGATCCGAGGGCCTGCAGCGCGTGCGCGGTGGATGAGGCATCTTCGGAGTAAAGCAGCGCCAGGGCATTCAGCCGGAGCGCAGCCTCGGGTACGGGGGGCGCAACGAGGGATTGCGGGCTTGTGCCGGTTGCGGGGCGGCAGCGCACGGAGGAGGCGTCAAAGGCGCTGCATGCTGCGCAAAGCGAGCAAGAGCGCGTGAAGCAACAAGCTGAGGCTCTGAGAGACCGTGAGAAGGTGCGTCTGGGCTCATAGGGTGTTTCATGCAGAGCCTGATGGACCAAGTGCTCAGCGTCCGTAAATTAGGATGTTATCTGGTTGGCTGCACCTCAAGGCCCCATCTCGGAGGTGAAGGTGTGGCTGCTGCTGCCGCCGCCAGGTGCCCTGCTCAGGGGCCTCCACCTTTCCTGCTTGGAATAAGCCGACTCTGCGACCTCCCCCCAGCCTTTCTGTGCGGGACAGACCTCCACCCTTGTTACGCGGGACAGGCCTGCTGAGCACAGACCTCCACACTTGTTACGCGGGACAGGCCTGCTGAGCACAGACCTCCGCCCTTGTTACGCGGGACAGGCCTGCTGAGCACCGACTTGGTGTGTTTTGCAAGTTTGTCTTGGCAAGACGATGGCGTTGCATATGAGAGTGAGGCCTAGAGTATGCGAAGCGAACGGTGGGACGGGGAGGGAGGTAGCAGAAGCTTGAGGCAATGGAGGCAAAGCAGGTGGAGGAGGTGGGAGGCCACACCAAGGCGCTGAAAGAACACGAGGCCAAGCTTCATCGCGAGACGAAGAAGGTCCTCCAGAAGGTGCGTGCTGACCTCGGCCTTACCCCCTCTCGGGCCCTCCAGCTCTTCGGACCTTCGAGGAGGCTTGTGCTGCCTTTGTCCTCACCCCCCGTTCGCCCCCTCCCAGTTAGTCATTGAGTGCTGAGGCACGTAGCCCCCTCCCCCCCCTCACCCTCTCTTCCGAGGTCTTAGATGCGAGAGCCCCACCAAATCTTCGATCTCACTCTCAATCTTGAATGTTGATGCCACAGAGACTTGTTGTATTGTGTGTCGGTCCAGTGTTCCCACGATGGCATGCGCCAGAAAGGGCGATGCGCTGCGATGACTCTGGAGGGCGGCGCGGGGGAGGGGTGGCGCAACTTGCGCAGGAGAAGGATGTGAAAGCTCTGTCAGTCTCGTTGGCGGCGCGTGAAGAGCAGATCAAAAGTACGGAGCGCCAGCTGGCGCAGGAAACCGAGAAAAGGAGGGAAGCTGCGTCAGAGCTGCAGACCCAGCTTCATGCCGTTAAGCTCGAGTCGTCCATGTTGGACCAGGTGCTGCCCCTCTCCCTTGCTGCCCGGGCAGTTTTTGACTCCTCCTCCCTCGAAGTGAGGCGCCGGGACCCCGAGGTATTGGAATCTGCAGTGCCTGCTGATCAGTTTGGTGTAAAGCATGACTGTCTAGGCCTTGTACAGTAGTCAGGATGCTCAAACCCTGAAGAAACCCTATGAAACCCTTAGATCTAGATCTGTAGATCTGCTGAACTAATCGTGGCCGTTGGATCATATGATGACCATCGGCAAGACACAGTGTGTAATAGCTCGCGGCCCATCTTCTGAAAGTGGGCCGGAGAGTTCATCGGCCCATCGCAGGCGTGTCATTGCAGTCGTTATGAACTCGACAGTGACACGTCAGACTCTAATTAGTAAACTTTCACTTAGACTGCCCAATCAGTAATGATTGGGCGCTAATGTTCGTGGCGTTTCAAGCTGCGAACTGGTATATCTTTTGAGAATGAAAGTTTACACTCGCTTTTTGCAAACTACCCACCGCTGAATTCCAACACGAGGCGCTTGGACGCCTCTCTCCTCCGTCGCGCACTGCCACCTGGGGAATAGACGGAATGGCTGCGACGATCAGACAAAATTAATCGGAAGGTTCTGTTCGCATTCACGTTCCACGTCGGCCACTGCGCGCTGACATTTGGTTTTGGCTATTTCGGGTTTGGGACAATTAGGATGGCAGCCGGTTGGCGCCGGATTGAGCGCTTGCAGCGGGGAGGGAGGGGGGTGCTCGGGGACGCGGCAACGGCAGGGCAAGGAGGCGGTGCAGAGGCTGGAGCAGAAGCAGGCGGAGTGCATGGAGCGGGAGGCGGTGCTGGCGTCGAGGGAGAAGCTCGTGAGCGCGAGGGAGGGCGCGCTGAAGGACCTTGAGAAGGCAAAGCGCAAGCACGAGAAGCACGCCTCCGAGTCCGAAAGGTGCGGGTGCCGGGCCGGCCTCAGGCAGGAGGCATCCAGACGGGCGACCTCCGTCATTCAGAGTGACCGTCGTTGCGGCGGAGAGTCCAGCATTGGGGGTGGATTAGAGGGTGCTGAGGAGGGGGTGCTGGGATACAGTCAGATCGGTTACCCAGAAGCGTGCTACCAGAAGCAGTGATTCGCGAGTTTGGGTTAGTGGTCCCCGGAATCGTTGCTTTCTGGTAGGGAGTGTCCCCGTCATGACAGAGGCGGCGGCTGAGCCACAGGCTCTTTACCTGTGAAGATGCACGTGGGAGTGGAAATTTGGCGCCGAGTCCGCGTGGAAAGTCGTGCTGAGATTGGGGAGGCGGTGCAGGGGGAGGCACCGAGGGTGAAGGGACATGTCGGGTGTAGGACGAGGGAAAGCGTCCGACAGCGCTGAAGATGAAGATGACTGACATGATAGAGCCTTTGCCTGCCATGGGATAGGCAAGGACGAGGGAACGGGTGGGCATGTGTTCTTTGGGGACCTGCGGGCCACATGTCAACGTGTCAACTTTGAGAGCGCCGCTGTCAACAAGGGGCATGCCCAGGCCCCGGACAGGGGTGGTGAGAGCAAGCTGCTCGTAGGGCATTTGACCGATGATGCGAAAGACGCGACGACGGATGATGCGAAAGACGCGACGGGAGACTGAGACTGAGAAATTAAAAAGGGGCATGGCGGACACCTCGGGGGTGACGCTGCCTCAGGAGCTTGGCGATGGCGCGCGCGGAGGTGGAGTCGCTGCAGGGCCGTGTAGAGGCAGAGGCAGAGAAGCTGGAGATGGAGACGAGGCGCAGGTGACAGCAGGCTCTACCCGGCAAGACTAAGCGGGAGCTGAGCTGCAGTGGCCCGAGCCTGCCAAGAGGCTTCTCAGCACACCCAACCAGCCTGGTAACAGGGTCACTTCTCCTTCCACCACAGAAAGGGGGGCCTGTTGGGGTGGAGCATGAAGAGTGGGGTGGTGACAAGTGGAGGGCCGACGAATGGGGTGGTGACAAGTGGAGGGCTGGGGAGGGCTTGTGCTGCACAGGGTGCAAGGCTCGCAGGGGGACTCGGAGCGGCTCACAAAGTGGGAGAAGCAGCTGGAGGAGAGAGAAAAAGAGATCCGTGAGAAGGAGCGAGAGCTGCAGCTGGCGGAGGATCATGCAGTCCAGATCAAACGCGAAGCTGAGTCGGCGGTACGCCCCATCAACCCCCCCCCTTTCCTTGATACCTGCGTCTCTGTGTGTTCTCCAAGGGCCGCTTGCTGAGTCTCGCGCTCGGCCGTCGCGGAAGCCAATCTGTCTCTTCGCCACCCTTCACAACGCACGCAGAACACGTGGTGGCCGTTGACCTCAGCGCGCGTGTGGCATGGCGTCCCCATCTCCTCCAGGTTATGATGGGTGTCCTCCTCAGGTATTTATATCCCCCAGATGATACGGTCCCAGTTGCCGCACCTCAATGCTTGTCCTCTTCGCCCATTTGGCGCCGTGCAATGCCTCCCACAGAGTGGGTTGTGGACGAGGGCTGAATGGGAAAATCGCGAATTTCCCGGAGGTGACGTGGAAAAAGGTTTGCGAAGGACTCCGGGACGGGCCAATGGGAAGCGTGCAGCTGAAGAAGCACAAAAAGAGTGCGAAGAACGAGTCGCTGGAGCAGGAGAAGGAGCGCCTCCGGCTGCAGGAGATGAATGTGCAGCTCAACTTTGCACAGCAGGTTCTCACCTTCTCCTCCCACCTCCCCGGTGCCCAAACGCGCTGCCGAGATATCCCTCCGCTCGAACCCCAAAATACGTTTGCGTACCGGGGGAGCATCCCCAAGCCCCCCGCTTCTGTTCCTTGCAGACTTCAAGCTGGAAATAGCCCCAAATATAATCTCTTTTGGCAGGACAGCCTCTACTCCCCGCAGGGCACCCTGCACGGCACCCCCCTACAAATCTTGTAGGTCTGGTGCCAAAGAAATCGGTCCAAGGATAAGCAACCTCTTGTACTTGAAGCCAGGATCAAGTGCCTGATGCCACCCGTCATAGACTCCCTGATAGGGGCCACCCCTGCCAGCATGCAGTAGTTTGCCACCGTCATTGGCACGGGGACTAACCAAACCATCAGGCTGGTCAGCAGAAGCAGCAACAGCAGTCTTGGGAGGCATGTCTGTAATACATAATGTTCAAATTGGAGTGCAACAGAATTTTTGTGGTTTCAGACTTTCAGAATCCGTGACTCCTGCTGCAGTAGAGCCGAATGACACATGTAACTCCGTGACACAAACAGGATGTACAAGTAGCCACGAAGCGACACGCCTGTTCAGCTCTGTTCCTTTTGCTCTTGCAAACAGGAACTTCACGGGTACCTACGGTACTCTGTGAGGCACACTGCAAATCCGATTTTGTAAGATTTTCTTCACCTGTTTCACCTGTAAACAGTAGAGTAGGTAGTGACAAGACCACTTGGTTTTACGACGGCGATCGAACGACGACGGGAGATCTAACAGCGAAGTCGCGGGGACGGCGTTTACGACTTCAAACGACGGCTTCACATCGGCTACGGCAGTACGATTGACTCCACTGTGACTCCTTTGAGGGAGAAGAATGGCCGGAAATGCTAAGGGCAAGACTCCACAGGATTTCCCTCCCCCCCGGGGAAGCCAGACATCGGGCAGGCTTCCCCTTCCCCGGCAGCACTATCCACACAGGACGTGCTGATGAAACAAATTCTGATCATGCAAAAGCAGCAAGGGGAGCTGCTTGAAATGCAGAGGCAGCAGGCAGAGGAGCATCGCCTGCTGCGTGATGAGCTTCACCGACAAGCACAAATCAACGTGGAGTTGGAGGCGAAGGTGGCAGCGAAGCCTGGGACTTCTCTCCCGGACACCGTAGCCAAGACCGCCGAGCAACTTCTGGAGAGAAGGAGGAAGCTGGCGTACGTGCCAGCAGCCTCAATCAACCCGTTCCCGCCGCGGCCGGCTACGCTGACATCGAGAATGCCTCAGTTGTACGACCTGCACGGCAACAAGACGTACGACGCTCTCTCCAAGAAGTCCAACTCCTCAATGAAGTACGAGTGCCTGGTTCTGGCTCCGGCACTGTCTTATTTGCACGACGTGGTGTTCGAATGCAACGAGACGTTGGACGTGAACGAGGACTGCGATTTGTCGAGCAGCGAGTGGCAAAAACGTTTCCACGCAGTGACCAACTCTGTGCACGGCGTGTACGCGATGCTGTGCAACAGGTGGACGATGCTGGAACTGCGCAGGCAGCTGGAGCAGGAGCCTGGATCTTCACAGCGGGGAGGATCTGACGCTCTGCGTGCTAAACTGCAGTTCGTGGAGGACAGAGTCTACCAGGCAGCAGACGGCGTGGTGGCGGACGAGGTGTTGCAGCAGTGGCTGAACGACTTCGACAAGAACCGAGGCAAGGCAATGCTGAGCCTTACGTCGAAAAATACAGCGAACGCGGAAACGCGGGTTGTGAATCCACGGGACCGGGACCAGCGCTGGAAGGAGCGTAAGAAGAACAGGAGAAGGACGGTAAGAAGCCTACCAACAAAGGCGGCAAGGCCCGGGGCGGAAAGCCCGCGGCCGATGTGTGATGTGCGTGCCGCCACCCCGTCCAACGCAACAGCCCTCTCCGGGCGCTGGTCGGGGAAAACTCACCGTGCAACAGCGGGTGAGACAGCGGAGGGGAGCTTGGCGCGCGGCGGGCGCCAGTTCCGAGGTGATGCAATGGATTACTCACGGGGTGAAGTTGAGGTGGAAGCGCGGGCCTCCGCCTCCGTTCGACCACGGTGTGTCACTGAGGGATGCTACGCGACAGCAGCAGGTGTGGCTGGACGCGGAGAAGGAAAGGCTGCTACAGAACGGTGCCTGGACGAGAGCGACGAGAAGATCTCATGTTTCTCGCGCTTTTTAAGTGCCGAAACCGGGTACGAACAAGTGGAGACTGGTGGTGGACTTCCGATGGCTGAACCAATGGTGTGTGAAGAATCGCGTGAAGATGGAGACGTTGAAGAAACTAAGGAGACTGGCGAAACCGGGCGACTGGTGCTTTAGTTTCGACCTCCAGGACGGTTTTCATGCGTTGGGGATCCACCCGGAGCTTCAACGCTTCATGCAGTTCGACCTGCAAGGGGACCTGCTTCAATCTTCAGCGGTTCCGTTCGGGTGGAACGACGCTCCGAGGGTGTTCTGCAAGTTCGTACGCGTGATGGTGGAAGCTCTACGTTCTCCACAGGCAGCGGAAGATCGCAGAGAAATCAGGAGGCTGCGGGACGGTTCCGCAGTACGACAGCGATGGTCAGTCCGTCGCAAAGCAGGTGGTGCTGGCGAGAACGCGAACCGTCACGAACCAGCGCTGAAGTTGACTCCGAGATCTCCTGAGGAGCTGTGGCTGTTGCGAGCCTTCGCCTACGTGGTGGTTGCCTTTGTGACCTTTGGCAGACCGGACACGGGGACTTCGTTGTCACGACAGCACGTTCATTGTGGCGACAGTGAGTTCTCGGTGGTGCTGCTAAAAGAGAAAGGACAGCGACATCACCTGGTGAAGAGACGCCTGTGCATCCCCTGGAAGGGGGTGGCTCTTTTGAAGGAGCTGATCGAGCACTGGGAGTTTCACCGTGACACGGCTTGGAGCAGATCTGAGAGGACTCAACCTGACGCCTACTGGCTGCTACCCGAGGACCCGAAGAACTTCAAGGCTTCAGTTGCCAATGACTGGATTGGTCTGACTCTCAGCGAGCTGGATTGCAGACCCCCGGAAGGAGGTCATTTTTCTGCACACAGCACTCGGAAGGGTGCCACGACGTGTGCTCGAGCTGTGGGTGTTGCAATGGAGAAAGTGTGCTTCTTCGGAGGCTGGTCACAGTTCTCTTCGGCAGTGCAGCACTACATCCACCCGACAGCTTTGAGGGACGCAGACATGAACTACTACTTCGAGTGGTTAACATGGTCACAGTGACAGAGATCAGATTTCTTTTGTGTGCCTCACAGTTTCATCTTTGGTTTCATGGCAAATGAGGATTCGAGCAAAAGAGAAATGTTCAAATTGGAGTGCAACAGAATTTTTGTGGTTTCAGACTTTCAGAATCCGTGACTCCTGCTGCAGTAGAGCCGAATGACACATGTAGCTCCGTGACACAAACAGGATGTACAAGTAGCCACGAAGCGACACACCTGTTCAGCTCTGTTCCTTTTGCTCTTCCCACCGCTCCCGACCTAGAAGACTCTTTCCTTTTGGTGACTTGCACAGACAGTCTGGACATCTCATCACACTTGAATTTAGAAAGCATTTAAAAAGCACAAAATGCACTTTCAAACACTTTACAAAATCATTTAATGAAATGTATTGCGGTGCCTGCCTTTGGCAAATGAGGATTGTCATTTGCCAATCCTCATTTGCATAATGAGGAGCAAAAGAGAAATTCAACATATTTACATCAGTCGGTTACTTATAACAACTTTCAACTTCTGCTATATGCTTTCTAATAACGATCAGAGCATGCATTGTCTCTACTATTTCCTCCAGTGCATTCTTTTGGTTGTTGTTGCTCTGGTCTCCACTGGAAAACCATCATCCGGTGTGAGTGTCCCTTCACGGGGTCTTTTCTTGGCAGGCATATCTACTCTTTAGCCTACACACCCGCCTATTCACCGTCAGGGAAGGAAAGTCGTGAACAGCACACCCGCGCACCCACCCACACTCAATCCCCCAGCCACACCCACGCCACCTCCCTTGCCCCCGCCCCAACTGCCCCTCCACATTCCCCTCCGCATGCCGTCCGCCCGGTCCCCACCACCGCCTCCCCTCTTGAACCGGGACACAAGGCTGAGCAAAAGCAGCCACATAGCCCCCTTCCTGCGACCGGTGCTGGCGCAGGCCCACCTTTGCGAGGATGAGCCCATAACTCTGCTCAGGGCGCTGCGCTAGTCCCGCCGCTGAGATCAAGGGCCCTGATGCATCGGGGTGGCTTCGCCGGCAATGCTCCGCCAGGGCCCGCCTGCTTGCCACAGCCCCCACCAAGCACCCGGGAACCGAGCACATTACCCCTTCCGCTCGCTATCCCGCTCCATCCCTGCAGATCTGCGCGCGCTGTACCAACTCATTTGCCCCCCCTGAGGCACCTCCCGGCTGCCTCGATGACTCCCCAGCCTCTCCTGCTCCACTGCCCAGTCCTGCCCAAGGCCCCATGTCTGCCATGCCATCCACCCTAACCTCGCCCCCTCACCCCGGGGAAGGGGCAGGGCCGGTGCCAAGCTGCCAGCCGCCCAGCAGAGCTCCGTCAGTTTCTAGGCAGTCCGCTGGGTTGGCCTGATCCCCCCGGAAATTATGCAAGCACTCCCTCAGCCCTCTCAACCCCCAGAAGGAGCAATTAACCAACCCCGCTGCGCAGGAGGCTGTAATATCGGTGCCCCGATGGACAATCCGTCCACGACACGCTCACCGACCCACCCAATATAAACACCCACCCTCACACGCCCGCACATAAACACAACATGCACACTCCGCGCCGCACAATATGTCCACCCCGCACAAACCCGACCGAAGTCCTTGCTGGCCAAGGCATGGTCAAGCCTCAGTGCCAGGAACCCCTGCAGGGACCCCCCACGCCCCGAAAGGCGCGCACCCGAGAGCAACAGCGAGTGATGACCACTTAGGGAGCATGGATCCGTCCTCACGGGCCTGGGCCCAGACCTGCACCAGCAGGCGCCCCCAGCAACGCGGGCCTGGGCCCAGACCTGCACCAGCAGGCGCCCCGAACAATGCGGGCCTGGGCCCAGACCCGCACCAGCAGGCGCCCCCAACAACGCGGCCTGGGCCCAGACCCGCACCAGCAGGCGCCCCAACAACTGCTGGCCTGGGCCCAGACCCGCACCAGCAGGCGCCCCCAACAACTGCTGGCCTGGGCCAGAGCGTGAAGCCTGGGCAGTGGCTTTGGTGGGGTCTGACGACTCAGCACGGCCAACGCTCCCTTCGTGTTCTTCCCCCGGGTGCAAAAAGAGCAAGCAAAGGGGGGGGGCAAACAGGGAGGGCGATGCGGTTTGTGGGTATGCGAATCCTTCGACCAATTCCTTTGGCACAGCGTAACCCCCCCAAAGATAATTTATGTGTGTGTGTGTAAATATTCAGCAGCTAAATCGATGGTTGGAAAGTATCCACTATGCCACGCTGGCATATAAATGATGCATAACCTTCGATCGTCAATGTCCCCAAGACAATCTGCTCCGGAAACGCGCCGCAACGGTTCCACGGAGCGACCCCTTCGCACAACGCCCCTCTCGCACAGCGCCCTCTAGCCGGGGAAGGAGTGGCTCTGAACTCCACCTCAACCCATTCTGCTCCCTTCTCCCAATCCCCTCTGGCTCTTACCTCCTTCCTACCCACCACCGTATATCCCCAGGAGCATGATCATTTTTTCCCTTCGCTTTTACCCCCTTCCTACCCACTACGGTATATCCCTGGGAGCGTGTCCATTTGGTGGATATGCGATGCTGTTCCGATCCCTCACTCGTGCCCGCTCTCCCCTTACCGTTCCCCTTCCTCCTCCCCCCACAAGGCGTGGGCCAGGGAGGTGCCTGCAAGCGGCTGACGTGGCTGCGGGAGAGGTTGGCGCAGGACCTCCAATCGCAGATGGAGGCCGTTGCCGTGCGGGAGCGCCAGCTTAGGAGTGAGCACGATGAGATCAGTATCCAGAAGACGGCGCTCGACGGTGATCTCAGCGGCATCGGTGAACTTCATCAAAAACTGGCAGGTAGTTGGCATATCCCATACAGTGCTTGCCCGTTGCGGGCGCGCATCCATCCCATGTTGCCGGCAGTGTCGGCAGTCTCCTTGGGGGTCTGACGGAGCGCCCACCGACAGAGAAACAGACCCAGTCATCTATGCGTCATCTATGCGGGTCTTTGGGCGGCGACCTCAGAGCAGGGAACAGGGTCAGAGTGCGGACGTGTGCTCTGAGAGCGGGCCGGGTGGGAGGCAGAACTGATAGCTGTGGCGCCCCCCACGACTTTAGAGCCTTCTTGGCATGTCAGCCGTGGCGACCGCCACGTCATTGTACCATGTAGATATGTCAGCTGTGACGCCCGCCACGTCATTGAGTCCATGTTGGCAAGCCACCCGTGTTGCCTGCCAGGTTGGGCGATCCTTGTTGGTGTTCCACTGACGGCGCCCGCCAGGTCGATTGGTCTTCTGTTTATGGCGCCGGCATGTTGCCACCCCGCCACGCGTTCCTAGTGCGGACCACGGATGGGACTGCGGTTGGCAGCGTGCTTTCCGGGAGTGAGAGGGGGTTGAGCGGGGGATGGCCGGTGCAGAGGCGGAGGCCAAGGCCTCGGAGGCGCAAGAGGCAAACCAGCAGGAGCGGGGGCGCCTGGACACTGAGCTGCAGACCGCGCGGAACGAGGCCAAAGCCAGCCGGGAGTGGCTCCGTGGCCAGCAGCAGCTCGTGTGCCCCCGCGCCCCCCGTGACGTTTGCCCTCGTCGCATTCCTTTTGCTTGCCGCCTTGTATTTAGGGTTTTTAAATCCTTAACCCTAAAGTTCTGTGTTTTCTTCTCTCCTCCTCGTTCCTTGCGGAGTACCTCCCAGTGTGGGGAGAAGGCTGACAGACGCCCCGAGGCGATCCTAATGTCAGGCCGGTCCGTCGGTGCACCACTTGAGTTCCGAGGGACGTGATTGAGGGAATGGGTTTATTTGTGGGCACGCCCGCGTCAGATGAGCGAGCAGCTGGACGCGGTACTCAAGGCGCGCGAGGACGCCAAGGCTGAGGCGCGCCTCAACGAGGAGCTCTCAGGCTCGTGGTCGCGGCTCTCTATGGCCACCGGCGGTAGCTTGGGGATGGATAGTCTGCTCTCTGGCCTCTCTCCGACCTCCCAGCAGGTTTCAGCCCGCATCCCTTGCCGCCCAACAACAAGTGTTATCAGTCTCGTCGAATAATGCCACGAGGGCCCTTCACATTATGTCAGTGCGTCGGATGCGCTGCGCCCTTGGCCCTGGTTGGGATGGCAGATCCTGCTTGGGTTGTTTGGATCTGGTATGGCGTCTGGACTATATCTGTGTTGCCGCGCGTACTTTGGCGGGCGACACCGTCTGACCGGGGATATGACGGTATCGATCATGGGCCACATGTTTCATTTCTTTTGCCACACGGTCTCATTTCTGAAATGCATACTTCTAAAATTCATCATGAATAGTTTTTGTCTGATGTGCAGCGTGCAAACATGCCTCGATACTCGGAGCCATTTGCGTGTAGCAGTGCAGTGAGTGGTCGGATGACTGCTGCGAGTAAGCATCAACGCAAATCTAAGTCTAATGTCGGTTTGGTCTCCTGCACGTACAGTGGTCTGTCTGCAGGCTGCTCTAGGAGATGCCGGAATGACACTCTCCCTCTGTCACTTGGGGCTCGACTCCAGCGGAACCATTCTTGGGGCACCCCCCAGGATTCCACGGGCTCCAATTCAAACATTCCCTTTAGCCCACGATCGTAGCGCTCGTTTCTTTTAGTGTGCACACTTCTTGTTTTTCTAATGCTAGGACCCCATCTCGGGAGCGATCATCCGGAGTGTAGCTGGCCATCGCCTCGTCAAGTGCGCCCGTGGGGCGGACGTAACTCTGCATGCCTGAGGAGAGCTATGACCACCCTCCGAGGTGGCGCAACATCTCCAGCACCGCCCCCACTGCCCATGCCCACGCCGCGTCCAGCATGCCCGAGGAGTCGATGTGGGCCCGCACTGCCAAGGAGAGCTTTGGCCACCGGGCTGATCATACGCATCTCCTCCAGCATCACCCCCCCCACTGGAGGTCACCAGGCCCTGTGGCCCGAAAGCATCTCCCTTCTGGGGGGGGGGCGTGCTCAGTGAGAGCCTCACCCACTCATTCAACTGTAGCCGGCGGCCTGGTTGCTTGGGCGGGGTCCACCCTCGTGCGGGCCCACGCCATGCTTTGTCCCTGGGATCGGCCCATTGCTTCAGGAGCGCCATTGGTTGTGCCACCTCCCTCCAGAGAGTGTCTTGCCGTCTCTTCACCCATTGGATTTTACAGCCCTTCACCTTCCGGAACTTGATTGTAAGCCCGTCCCGAGTGCTTACTTTTAGGGTTTGCAGTTGAAGCATCTGGGATCGGGGGAGGTCATGCAGGCGTCCCCGTATGCATCTCTAGGAGTGGAGAGTGGTGAAAGCGACTTGAGCGACCTCGGAGTAAAAGAGATGCCGCTTGGGTCGATAGAGAAGCCCAAGCTGAGGAGCATCGGGGCAGTTTCAAGGCTGAGTAGCAAGATTGCCAAGTCACCGCTCGGTCGTAGCCCAAGCCGGCCAAGGGAGAAGAGCTCTTCGAAAGGCGTGAGCTTCCTGCCTCGAAGCTAGACCCTGCGGCGTTTGCCATTATCTACATATAATAATGAGATGTAGTACAATGTTATAGCAATATAGGAAATCTGTTGCAAGCGAAGTACATTCGTACATGCGTACAACCAGGCATTGCTTGAGCTAGTATCTATATGATGATCGATATGCGAGAAACAAATAAGTATCTTATCCAAATATGATGACCGGATCGTGACGGGTCGGTTTAGGATGGTGCATACAATTGGTTGCGTATGAGTGCAAGCTCTTGCTGGGAACTGTGTGAAGTGGTGGTCGGGCCTCACGGTTGTGCCTGGCGTATCCTTGGACCGATTCTTGTAGCACCACGTAGCCACGGAAGTTCGGCTGCACTATGTACACACACACACACACACCAGGGGTCAAAGGATCCAGCGTACATTTCGGGACACATATCCGGATTTTCCTGAGCTCACTCGTGGACCCCCTAAGCCCCACTGGGCCACCTCAGTGCCTCTGCGACTGCGCTGCCTGAGCACTGAA
Organism: Cymbomonas tetramitiformis; assembly: GCA_001247695.2. Taxonomy (NCBI): domain Eukaryota; kingdom Viridiplantae; phylum Chlorophyta; class Pyramimonadophyceae; order Pyramimonadales; family Pyramimonadaceae; genus Cymbomonas; species Cymbomonas tetramitiformis. The sequence continues at coordinate 55,110 of LGRX02014726.1, forward strand.
GCTGTGCCTCTGAAACCAGTTCACCTCTGACCCCCAAGCTACCCGAGTTATCTCCCCACCACCGAGTCTCCACTCAGGACCACCACACTGCTCCCTGCCTGCTCCAAAACCTGGTCTCAAGGGGCTGAGGATGATTGACTGAGTTGCTTCCTTCTGACCTTACACTCTCCCCACCGATCACCGCCGAATGTGTCGTGTGTGTGTGTGAGTGAGTGAGGGCTTGGAAAACTTCGGGAGGGGGGTAGATGGCGCCTTTAGGCAACATAAAGAAGGCAACGGTGGAGGACTGACGAGGTGGTGAGGTGAGGGCTTTGATGTATGGCTGAAGGCCATTTTAAAGGGAGGATGTGCCTACTTATGTAAAAGGGTTTTTGGAGGTACTTTCAGAGTGGGCTTTGGGTTTTGGGTGAAAATTGTCGACGTTTTCCAACTTTTCATAATAAACTATGATGATGAATTGATGAATATCGTAGCCTGCATGCTTGCAAATCTTGATGGCACTACCAATCTGGTTCATACAATCATCGCTTGCCTAGTAGGGAGCGACATCGAGGCAAACACCAGATACGTGATGAGCATTCATATCGTTTTTATCGCAACTGAGGAAATCCTCCTCACAACAGCAAATGGCATAACTAATGATGATCAGTCTCAAGCGCCACAATGTTGATCTGAATCGGGAATTGGCTTCTTGCGCCATTGCACATATGTTATATGAGACCTTTGTCAGGCGCAGTACGTAGAAGTTGCCTAAGTATGATTAAGTATGGGAGACAACTGAGCAGTATCGACCATAACTTTTCAACACCGTGGTCAATTTGATACTTGAAGTGCGCAATATGTTCAGATTGCTTTGGGCGACCTAACCATCGAATAGGAATATTTTTGCAACTTTTGTGTAAAGTTGACTAAGCGTAAGAGAGACCTTGACTTATCCGACGCGGATGGCCAAACTCCGCAATATTCACTTTGCTGATTACATACACCATAGTGCATTGGCTTCCGTACCATCACGAGGACTACCCCGTCGACAGTTTGCACACACCGTGCTCGCAGACACAACAAGTCACCTACGTCGTCGGCTCACATCATGACGTTTTTGCCATCGATGGCTAGTAGATCCACAGGTTGCAACAGTGCAAACCACAGTGTCAGTGTAGCACTGATGTTCGCAACCATTGGCGTCTTGCTATTATGGCTGTATCCACATGAGGTCAAATCGGGGGGAAAATCAATGCCTTTTAACAGTGCAAAAGTTGACGCCCAAATCGTAGGCTGTACACGACAACGTATGCTGTATTCAATTGAAGCCCGAGTGTATTGTAAATAAAAGTTTTGGAATAATTTTGCATATTGGGGAAAAAATCGGAGATGAAATCGAAGATTCCCCCTCTTTTGAAAAATCGGGAAAAAATTCAGTGCTTTAACAGTGCGTTTTAACAGTGCGTTTTTGACGCCCATATCGTAGGCTGTACTACGTATGCTGTATTAATATTCTATGAATTGAAGCCATTGTGTATAAAATGCATATATAAATTAGGTCCTCATTCATGGCAATTCCAGGATTGCTTGAAGGGATTCAGAAAATTCAGTGCTTTAACAGTGCGTTTTTAACAGTGCGTTTTTGACGCCCAAATCGTAGGCTGTACTACGTATGCTGTATCCATATTATATGAATTGAAGCCATTGTGTATAAAATGCATATTGGGGAAAAAATCGGAGATGAAATCGAAGATTCCCCCTCTTTTGAAAAATCGGGAAAATTCAGTGCTTTTAACAGTGCAAAAGTTGACGCCCAAATCGTAGGCTGTACACGACAACGTATGCTGTATTCAATTGAAGCCCGAGTGTATTGTAAATAAAAGTTTTGGAATAATTTTGCATATATAAATTAGGTCCTCATTCTTGCCAAATCCCAGAAATGCTTGCAAGGACGGATGAATTCAGTGCCTTTTAACAGTGCAAGAGTTGACGCCCAAATCGTAGGCTGTACACGACAACGTATGCTGTATTCAATTGAAGCCCGAGTGTATTGTAATAAATTTTTGGAATAATTTTGCATATTGGGGAAAAAATCGGAGATAAAATCGAAGATTCCCCTCTTTTGAAAAATCGGGAAAAATTCAGTGCTTTTTAACAGTGCAAAAGTTGACGCCCAAATCGTAGGCTGTACACGACAACGTATGCTGTATTCAATTGAAGCCCGAGTGTATTGTAAATAAAAGTTTTGGAATAATTTTGCATATATAAATTAGGTCCTCATTCTTGCCAAATCCCAGAAATGCTTGCAAGGACGGATGAAATTCAGTGCCTTTTAACAGTGCTAGAGTTGACGCCCAAATCGTAGGCTGTACACGACAACGTATGCTCTATCCATATTATATCAATTGAAGCGCGTTGTGACTACGTGACACAGCACATACTTTACAATTCACTTCACACTGCGTCAATAATATAATTCAGGTCATCAGTGGATAATGAAAAATATAAACAGGATTAAATTGATTATTTGATTTATATCAAAAAGCACGCAACGTTACGCTCAAGTCGTTCAAGTGTCGTGAACAGTGAACAATGCCGTTGTGACCATTGAACAGTGTGCTGTCAATAACCCTTACGCCGGAAGCGAACTTATAAATAGATATTGCGCAACAAAATGGGCCGGGATTTATATAACGTGAATTCAGAAACAGTGAATGCTATCCATACACGTGGCATAGAAATCCTTTGCTTCTGCCCCACCTTAGATTTCCATATTTATATGGATGCATTGTGGCATCGTTAAAAACAGTAATCACTATATTTCTATTTTAAGATCAAAGGTCGATCGTTGGCGGAGCGGGACATAAAAGTAGTAGCCTAATCATTCGTTTTATAGCATTTCTGCCGGCTGCTATTCAATACAAATCATGAATAGAGAAGTGTACTGTATGCTATATCCATATTATATGAATTGAAGCCCGAGTGTATTGTAAATAAAAATTGAAACGTACCCAGCGTGCGGTATAAATGAGTAAGGTCACCCATGAATGACTGCGTTGATAATATAATTCAGGAGGGGGGGGACTACGGCGTTTTTCGTTTGTAATGAACATCATTTTATACACCATCTTCTGACAGTCTTCTGACTCAAGATGCATCGAATATACCCGAAATATGAATTATTTTAAACGATCTGGATTTAGCGAATTCTTGATCCGACTGCTTTCGTGGATGAAGATAATGATGGAGAACTCTGGCAAACTGCCGAACTCCTTGAAACTCCAGTTCGCTCAGAAACAGAATGGTAAAGCTGCGAACGGAAGGTCAAAGGCAAATGGGAAGACAAAGGGTTTAAGATTTAGCGGCAGTAGGAATAGTTTTCAGAAGCATATGAAAAGTATTCTAGTGCTTCTGAAAACTATTCCTGCTTCTTCTATATCCTAAACCCTTTGCCTTGCCTTTTACTGCTGCACGCGACCGGCAAGCATCTTTGAAACTTCCGAGTTTCAAAGATGCGTTTTGTATTTTGGGTGCACCCTAAAATTACAAAACAGCCGAGCGCTTCCCGTTTGTGCGGGATATTCACATTTATTCCATGGCATATTTCATATGAAATATACACATAAGCACGAAGGCATCGGCCACGCATCTTTGAAACTAACGAGTTTCAAAGATGCGTTTTTTGTCATTTGGGTGCGCATACCCAAATAACAAATCAGCCGAGCGCTTCCCGTTGGCGTGGGGTATCCAACGCTTGAATGTTGGATATTCATTATAATATGATTTAGCATGCGAGGTTGCAAAGGCATCGGGACAGAATCTACGAAACTGTCCTATGCCTTTGCCTTTGGGTTTGGGTTCGAACGTACCCAAACCCAAAGATGGCAAACAGCCGAGGGCTTCCCGTGCGTCCTAGCGCACGAAACTTGGCACCAATACTGCCAAGATACATATCTTTAAGTTACCTGAAGCTCAAGGCTTCAAGTTACTTGTGCGCGAAACGCGAAATTTATTTCTAAGGCGGATGTTTTGGGTTTGGGTTTGGGTTCGAACCCAAACCCAAAGATGCCAAACAGCCGAGGGCTTCCCGTGCGTCCTAGAGCACGAAACTTGGCACAAATACTGCCAAGATACATATCTTTAAGTTACTTGAAGCTCAAGGCTTCAAGTTACTTGTGCGCGAAACGCGCAATTTGTTTCTAAGGCAGATGTGGCCGAGGGCGCTTCAGAACTAGCAGATTGATCTGCTGTTTCTTTGAGCGCAAAACGGCCAGAAGGGTTTCGTTTAAGCAAAACTTTTCTAGGTCAGATCCGAGGGGCTCGATCCCAGAGTTGCTGCGAGACCTGCCTCGTCTGGTTTGAGGGGGGTAGGATTGGGAGGTGGGTGTGCTCGTCGGACGCGTCCGAACACAGCCTGCACGACCGCCTTGCCGTACTGCTTGACCCGCTGGGCTGCCGTGGTCCACGCTGAGGCCGTCTTGAGCGCATGAGAGTCAAGGGGAGTGTCCTGCGCTCGTTGTGCCCGCCGACGTCGCCACAAGCGATAGGCTTGCTGTATTGATATCGCCGCAGATGCTTGACGCCGTCGAAGGCGACGGAGGCCAATCGTCTCCCAAGGTCGGCCTTCTTGCGGTACACTAGTCTTCGGCCCGTATTCTTGCTCCACAGCCCGACGTTGCTCGCGTGGGCTCAGCTCTGCCCAGGCCAAGCCCAATGTGCCGCCCATGCGACCACGCAAGCGGGCGAGTATAAGCTCGTCCAACTCGTACTTCCGTTGGCGACGGCTGAAAGGAGTAGTCGCGGGACGTCGTGTAGCATGGCGGCGACTGCGCTCGGCCATCTTGTGTGCCTCTGCCGGGGACTTCTTCTTGAGGGTCATGCGTAGTTGTCGTAGTAGGACACTTACAGAGGTAGCCCCAGCCGGACTTCTCCAGCTCCACGATGTCAACCGCCTACGCTGGTCCGCCAAGGAACTCTGGTACACCTCGGAGGCCCCCGGTGCAGCCAGATGCAGATCCTTGTAGTCGTTGGGCTGAACTGCTGGTGCCGCGTGATGAGCTCGGATGCGTGGGGGAGGTCCATCAAGCATCAACATTACCGCGGTCAATCGGGACACCGTGTTCGGCACAGTAAGTCTCCCAACAAGAATGTGCTGTCGGTGGGGCTATCGGTGGAGTCAATGATCCCCGAGCAGGGGGGGAATTCTCCACTGAGAGGGGGCGTCTGCTCAAAATGGTAGCGCGCCGTGCGCGCTCTCGGCCACTGAAGGCAATCCGTGATGAACGGGGCCTCGGGCTGACGGTGGAAAGGGGCCGTGCGGCCACACCATGGGGTGAATCTGATGAAGCCTCTGTGCTCACTGGGGCATGCTGCACTCGCAGTGAGACGGGCTTTGTCGGGGTACAGGCGGTGGCCTCGTCACGTGACGTCCGCGAGGGCCATGAAGGACGGGCTGCCACATTGGTATAGGGCTGCCTCTGTCCACGGGGTCGATGGAGATTTACTCCTCTTGCCCGGGAGCCCCTGTCGGCTCCCCACTCCGAAAAGCTGGATCCTCGGTGTTCGTGATGTCACACATGGCACACAGATCCCCATAGAGGTCCACGTCAACATCCGTCAGAGCGAGGATTTCCTCCATCGTCTCCAGCTCTTCTGAGTTGAGGGAATCCTCCTCGACTCTCTCCTCAATGACTTCCACGCAAGCCGCCACTTGCCCTGGCCTTCGCGCCAACCGCGCCGGGGCGTTGGCCTTCCAGATGGCCAGCTTCTTCTCGTCCGTGCAATTGGCCACCAAGTGCTCGAGACTGCCACATGCAAAACAGGGCCGCTCCCTCACCGCAGGTGCCGGTCGGGATCCTTGGGTCGCCGCCGTGCTTACATCCACAGGAGCCGCTGTTGCCGAGTCATTCCCAGCAGTCCCCGGCTCCCACGTGAGGGCCGCCAACGCAGGCCTCCTCGGAGGCCACCTAGGCCGACTAGCCGGGGCGCTACGTGGTGGAGCTTGCCGTTGTCGGTGTCCCATCTCCAACGCCACCTTGCGGGCGATGGTGTCGTGGAGAACCGCGTCCTCCATCACCTTAGCCGTCTCAATTTCCGTGGCCACGGAACGAACCTTCAAGATGGCGGAGGTGTCAGACCGTCCAAGTCGACGTTGTTCCTCTTCCCACTGCTCCGGGTGACTGGTGTCTAGCCCAAGATCCGCCAACTTGGAACCCACTTGAACGCTGTGTCGTAGTCCACCCCAAAAGAGCTCGAGAAGTTCCAGTTTGGTAACCTTACCGCAACCCCGCACTACGTCCGCCACGAAGTTGACAGTCGCAGTTCGGGTGGTGATGCGGGTGTAGAAAGCACCGGTCTTCTCCTCCGATCGCTGTCTCGTTGAGAGTAGCTCCGACTTCAGCCGTTTCAGGGCGTCCGTGGTGATGTCCACTGACAAGGCAAGATCGCCCATGAACCGCGGCACCGCTGCGTACCTCGCCTTCCACGCCTCTCCTTCGCTGCCTCCTGGCGCCATCTCCTCGACGTACAACTTCTGGGCCTTGGCCAACTTGGAGGTCTTGATCATCCACAGCAAGGTGGAGATGCTGAGCTGATTGTGTCCTTGCGCCTCACGCCGAAAGCTGGGAGTAGTGAGCGCCGCAATCACCGTCATGTGCTCCAGAAGTGCATTCACCGCCACAGAGAATTCCTCAAGGTCATCCATGGCCCGGCCCTTCGTGAAGTGATCACCGGGAAACTCCGGGAGGTCATCCACCAGCTTGCGGACGTCCTTCAAGAGCGAGCTCTCGTTCTTGATCGCGGTCTGGTAGGAGCGGTCGTCAGGGGTGAACATCGCCATCGGGTCTTCCGGAGCTCGTGCAACCCCGGCAGGCGGTCCCGCCACTGCCGTATGAGTCACCGTCGGGGTGAAGGTGACGGCATCGGCCGAGAGTCGATGTGAAGGAGCTGGGAAGGTGGAGGGGTCAGTCTGCAACGGGGGTTGGGACATCGTAGAAGGTGACCCAAACGATGCAGCCAAGTACCACGGAGCGGCACATACCTCCACCCAGGCTTGTAGCCCGTCCAGCTCGTAGGTCTCCGCCTCCGACTCCGTGAAGGCGTCCACCACCGGTCGTCTCGGGCATTGGTACCATTGAGACGGAATTCTGGAACGCCTCGTGCCTCGAATAGACTCCTCTGCCACCAAGCGGTCCACCAAGAGAGCGTAGGTGGAGGTCTCGGTGGTGTGCAGCGGACGTATCTCGGGGAAAGAGGTACTACCGGCCCCGCTCAGAATGTATCGAGCGGGACTCAACCCAAGATTGTCACAGATCTTCAGGGCTGCCGACAGACCATAGTGCGAGGAGGTGACCTCGGGTAACGTCGCTGTAGTGGCCAATTCACCCGGGGGCACCCACAAGGAATCCCCTTGGGGAGTGACCACTAACAGCCGTGTAGTTGACGTCGACGGCCCCGCCCCCCCAGCCGGGTCACCATCAGGGTCGTCACCAGGGTCATCTCCAGGGTCGTCTCCGTGTCCTTATAGTCGCTACTCCGGCTTTTCGATTCTTCATCGGCGGCAAGCGGCTTCCCACCATTCCAGCCCAAGGTAAGCTGGCCTCCGCTGGTTGCATGCTGGGAGACGCTGGTTGCAAGCTGCTGGAACCCACTGGTTGGTTGGGGCTGGCGTGTTGCATGCCCCGCATGCCCCGCATGCCCCGGGGCATACCCTGCTGCATGCCCCACTGAGCCGGGTACATGCTCAGCCGGTTGTGTTGCATGCCCCGCATGCCCCGCATGCCCCGGGGCATGCCCCGCTGCATGCCCCACTGAGCCGGGTACATGCTCAGCCGGCTGTGCTGCATGCCCCGCATGCCCCGTATGCCCCGTATGCCCCGTATGCCCCGGGGCATGCCCGACTGAGCCGGGTGCATACTCAGCCGCTCCCGCTGCATGTTGTGGCTGGCCTTCACCAGACCCGTACACCACAGGGGTGTCCAAGCTTGCTCGACGTCTTCTCGCTAGACGCCGTTCCTCGGCCACCGCGCCCTCCGTTGTAGCAGCCTCTAGTTGAGCCATTTGGTCGCGTAAGCTCCCCGCCTCGGTCTCTGCGAGGAACCGAGCGGTCTCGGCGCGGACTACCCTCTGCAACATTTCCTGGTCCGTCAACTCCTTCCTCCGATGCCTCTCCAACTTGAGGCGCCGTTCTCGTCGCTTGCGGCTATGCTGAGTGCCCGCTGCAGACTCATAGCCGGAGCCGGATGTCGTGCTCCCAGGTTGAGACGCGTGAGCTTGGGAGAGGTCCTCGGTCACCACGTCTTGGGGCTCCGTGCGTATTGGCAAGGTTCTCCCAAGAGTCTCCGGACCCGAAGCACGGCGACGATGATGCGGCTGATGGGTTACCACACCCTCGTCAGGAGAAGTATCGGTGTGAGGAATCGGTTCCATCAGCGGTGTCGGATACAGTCGTTGGGGGACCACTCTCATATCTGTCGCCACCGCCCGCTCTGCAGCCGCCATGCGCTCTCGCGCTGCCCACCATTCCCTAGCACGTGCCTCCGACGCAGGGTCAGCTCCATATACTGGAGGTGGAGGCGGTGGAAAGTAAACGGGTAGTGTCCATGGATCCCCGTAGGTGGTCGACATTGCTGGATGTGACACACCGACAGTAAAGACTGTCACCTGTCACTTCCTATAGTAGGCTGGGTGACCGTCACCAGTAGACGGGAAACACCCGTTAGTATTTATGTGTATCTTTTTTATCAATCTGCGACTTTTACCGTTCTGATATCGAAACCCTTAACACAGGGTTTATTCTCCGTTATCCGATATATACACCCGACTATATATCAGACAGGTTATGGGCCCACCACGCTTCCACTGCGCGCGGGAGTGTACGGGGCGTGTGTCAACACGCTTGGGGCATGGGGTAGCGGCGAGCCTGTGGCATAATGGTGTGGCATGCCAAAGGGTTGTGGCGGCATACTGGAGGCATAGGGAAAGCCCGGGGCATATTGGAGTTGCGGTTGCATGCTCGTCGCGTGCGGGGGCTGGCGCGTCGCATGCCCCGCATGCCCCGCATGCCCCGACGTATGCCCCGCCGCATGCCCCGCTGCAAGCTCAGCCTGCCATGCTGCGTACGGCTGCACGCTGCCCCAACCACTCTCTTGTTGTTGAAACACAAAGGGAAGGGTTGGGGAAGGGGCGTGCAAGACTGGCTCTGAAGCATGCTGGGCTGCCCCGCATGCCCCGCATGCCCCGGGGCATACCCCACTGTATGCCCCACTGAGCTGAGTTGCATGCCGTGTTGCATGCTGGGTTGCACGCCGATGTGCATGCTGAAGGGCACGTCCGGGGCAGGTTGATGTACGTCTACAACCTGCCCAGTACCGACCCCTGCGATGGAAGCGGTTAGTGGAGAGGGGTCTGAGGGGGTCAAAGGGAAGGTGGTGGTGGAAGGGCCCGAAGGCCCAGGCGCGGTGGAAGCGGTTGGTGGAGAGGGGTCTGAGGGTGTCAAAGGGAAGGTGGTGGTGGAAGGGTGCATGGCGGTGGTGGAAGGGTGCATGGCGGTGGTGGAAGGGGGCAGCGGTCCAGAAGAAGACATATGTATGACCGTTATGACAATATGACCACTATGACAGTGTCAAATATGGCCGTATGATATTTCCAATAGAATACTAGTTGTCCAATAGAACCAAAATATCACCAAAAGCTGTTAAGAACTCGCCAGAAGGTATGAATAACTTCCTCCAGAAGGTAGAAGGTACCAGCTGCCAAAAATAGCCTTAAGTATGGTGAGGATACAAGATCTGGCTCATCTGACTCTAATCTCTTCTAGGATGCTTAAAAACTGAAAGTTTTTTGCTATTTGTGCTATTCCGCAAAGTTTTATCATAGTCCCCAGCGGTCTTGCTTATTTATGTCTCAGAAGGAAGCTTGCACTTCCCCCCCCCATACTTAAGCTCACACTTAAGGAATCAGCAACAAATCTTAGCATCCGCAACATCTGGCAAACACCCAGCAAAAAGCGGCCATACGGGTCCACCAAAGACGTCCACGCGCATAATATGCCAGCTCTATAGCCGTCGGAGTGGACCAGAACCGAACATTCTGAAGATCAAGTGCCAAATCTCGCCCAGAGCCTTAAGAAAAGGCAAGATAACGCAGATCCCAACCAAATCCTCCACAAAGAAGATCCCGTAGCGAAACTTTTCCGTGTTTTTAGTTCACGTAACGCGCGCAATTTGAGCCGTCGAACGTAAGCAGAGACAGCTCAAAACTCAAAAACGAAAAGTCGCCCAAGTCATCTTGTAGTCGCATCTTAAGTCTCCACAGAAGATCTTCAACCAAACCCTTCACAAAGAAGGTCCCACAGCGAAACTTTTCCGTGTTTATAACGCACGTACTGCGCGTATTTTGAGCCGTCAAACGCAAGCTGAAGCCGCTCAAAACGCAAACGCAAAAGTCGCCATCCCCAACATCATGTAACCCGCAGATCCCACAGGTCCATAGAACGTTCCCATCATCTGAGAACCAATTTGTACCAGGCACACTCCTGATAACTTATACATATTTTTCTCTTTATTTTCCTTTCTTTTCTTTTATCTTCTTTCTTTTCTTTTTATGTTTTCTATTGTTTTTGGTGTATCACATAGGCTTCTAGCCTTATATTCCACTGTTTAATTGCATGACATATACTGGCTACACAGCCTAGCAATACTATCACTTTTCGATATAATGTATGGTCGCAGACCTATAACATCTATATCCCTATGTTCAGTCTTGGCATCATGCCCAATCCTAACACGTAAAACTTGTACAATTCTTTCACTTGGTCAACACTCACTGAGGTTCACTTTTCCCAAGCTTCCCCTTTCATCATGTTGCTCTTTAACTCACTAGCAGGATTCCTAGATTGACATCTGTCATCGGCCAATTACCAGCAGACCATGCCTGATTCTGTTACTCCTCCACCAATCATCAGGCAGATCATGATACTTGTATTGCCATTGCAGATCTTCTCCTGGAATCTACCATGAATCATTTCATTACAGATCTTCTCCTGAAATCTGCTTTGTCATCGATTATTTTCCCCACTCGCTCACTTATGTGAATATCCGATAATTCCCCATTATTCGCGAGTGGGGCATGCACGCTCGGGGCATACCCATGGGGCATACGCCTCGGGGCATACCCATGGGGCATACGCCTCGGGGCATACCCATGGGGCATACGCCTCGGGGCATACCCATGGGGCATACGCCTCGGGGCATACCCATGGGGCATACGCCTCGGGGCATACCCATGGGGCATACGCCTCGGGGCATACCCATGGGGCATACGCCTCGGGGCATACCCATGGGGCATACGCCTCGGGGCATACCCATGGGGCATACGCCTCGGGGCATACCCATGGGGCATACGCCTCGGGGCATACCCATGGGGCATACGCCTCGGGGCATACCCATGGGGGATACGCCTCGGGGCATACCCATGGGGCATACGCCTCGGGGCATACCCATGGGGGATACGCCTCGGGGCATACCCATGGGGCATACGCCTTGGGGTAGCCCGCAATCATGGCGAGGCTGGGGCAGAGGGGCTCATCGTCGTCCGTAGACAGCGAATCAAGCGGCTCCACCTCGGCGGGCTGGTCCAGAGGGTCAGGAAGGGCGGCGGCCAAATCATGCGGCAGTTGAAACGTGAAAGCCGACGCCGGCTGCTGCGAATTAGCCGCTGCTGCCGGTGTAAGATGCTGAGGGTCGGGCCGCGGCGGAGGATCGCAAGCCGAAGGCAAGGCACGGCCGTCCGAAAAGGCGGCCTTGCACACGTAGGGGCATAGCCCCTTGCTGGCCTCGTGCACGTCGGTCAGCCCCCACATCCCGAAACAGACCAGGCATGGGCGGCCTTGCCCCTCCCAATTACGGTAGGGGCCAGGGCCCGAAACCCAATCACCAACAGCAGGGTGCACAGTCTTGGGGCGGAAGGAGTAAGCCTTCGCACCACCAGACTTGCTCAATCCAGCACCACCAGAGTCAGGCACGCTAGGGGTCGGGAATCGAGCGAGCCTGCTGACGCCGTCGCGCTGCCAAACGCGGCGGACGCGAAGGGCGACGGTGTCGAAGGAGGGGGTGTAGTCGTTGGTGTAGAGGTCCTCAATGATGCTCTGGTACAGGGGGACCTCGTAGCGGGACTCGTCAGCGGACTTCTCAAGCACCACGAGGAACGTCTCGACGTGGGCGGAGTCGGAGAAGTCAGCGTGGTACTGGCGGTGTTTGTCCGCCAAATTACGGAACTTGTCGATGACGTGTTGCGGGTCCTCGCGCTCATCCACGCGCAAGGACCGCATGCTTTCCATGTAGGCGCCCTTGTCGGATCGGCGAATGCCCTCCACCTCGAAGTGAAGACGAAGGAGGAGAGCGCGTCCGTCAAAGGGATAACGTTTGGCGGCGGTGTGGTAGATGGCAAGGGCCCCTCCACGAAGCAAGACGGACAACATCGTGAAGACCATGTAGTTGACGTCGTAGTGATAAGAGGCGTAGGCCAACTCGAGGTCGAAGATCTTGGCGGTCTCGACGGAATTGACGGAGTCGAGGACGGCGATCATGGCCGAACGCAGTGCGAGGAAATCCTCTCGCGCACCATTACCCTCCAAAGTGACTCCAGAGGCCTTGGGTTGGTAACCACGCGCCTTGAGGATGTCGATCACATTGTCGGCGTAGTCAAAGGTCTTGGTGAGAGCGTCGGACAACACCCCACGTGTAGAAGCGCGGTATGGGGTGTTGCGGAGAGCGGTAGAATTCTCGAGGAAGTCCATGGGTCGAATCTCGCGATGGGTAGGCTTCTCTCGTACAAACCCATCGTTCGTGCTCAAAATTGGGTCTTCCACGACCGCAGGTTCAGCGAGAGGGGGCGTAGCACCACCAGACACCGAACGCGTAGAAGTCGCGGGCGAAGATGGCTTCGGGGTGAGCAAACCCCTAAGTACTCCGCGTGGTTTGGTTGATGAAGTAGACATGGTGTAAGTGGTAAATTGGTCGTTAATTAGGAAACGAATCTGTTGTTAAATTTGTTAGCCGCGAGAAAAAATCACGACGTGGTGAAGTCCGTGAAGACGTGGTAGTCGATAAGGTGACGAGTCTGTGGTGACCGGTACGTTCGGCGAGACGGAAATTAGCAATCCCAAAAAGAAAATGCCACCGAAAGAGGTGGTGACCCGTAACCTGATGAGAAGTGTGATTCTCTGGCTGGTGGGGGATATATATATATAGTCAGATATATATGTATCACAGAACGTGCAGTCAGTGAACACTCGCTTTCGGAATACTAAGATAATAACATAAAAGGCTTAGAGAGTTTTATGCTTCTGTGTGTTCCGAGCTACCGATGACTGATGCTGCGTGTGACACTCCTCTCCGAAGGGGGACAACAAGAGACAGGCCCCCCACCTTATAGTGGGGGGGGGTAAGTCAGTCTCTCCGTGACATAATACAGTCCGTGCCTCCCGGTACAAATATAGGGGGGTGGGAGGGGGTGAAGGGGGGAGGGGAGGGTGAGGGGAGGGGGGAGGAGGGTGGGGGGAGGGTGGGGGATGGGGGGGAGGGGGAGGTGGGGGAGGGGAGGGGGAGGTGGGGGGTTGGCGGGGGGTATTGGGTTGTTTTCAAAGTTTTAGTTTATGCGTTCGTTCACGAAGATTGGGATATTTTTTCCCCACCTGTACGTTTACGTACCCCCTATATATTTCACTGTTCCTGTCACAGGGCAAGCCCTTGCTCCCAAATTCACTCCACACCTCCCACCTTATGTCCTTCGCAAGTGGGCACCTGCCCCTTGCCATCTACGTCGCGCTAGAGCCCGCCACAAGCAGTGAACTCGGTGGACCGACCTGCCCACACCCGTCGCGTGAGGGGGCTAACCGTCATAGAGATAAAGAGCAGAGGTCTGATACTCAACACTCGACTGAGACGGTATCGGTAGCGGTATTGAGAACTGCAACTGGACAACCACGCCAGAGAGCTACCCTAGCCTCATTGTTTGTTATTCATTAATGTTTAATCATTATTTGGCTTCAAGTTTCTGATGTGCTTCTCAACAGCGTGTGGCAAAGTTTTGATCCTGAGCAACGCGAGGACGTTGGAGCGTCCTTCACTTACTGAGAGCATTCACGCGAGTACGCACTCCAAGCACCTCTTATGAGCTGGTCTTTAAAGCGAATTTAGTGCATTATTCAGCTGAAACTTTCTTGCAGTATTCCTATGCAAACACACGTTTATTATTTCAAACTTATGTCAGTGGCAAACGATTTTGTTACCGACCCGTAGCGTAACACGTTTTCGGCAAGCTAGTGCGACACAGCGGGCATGTCTTATCCAGCGGGCTGACGGCCACGGCCGCAAAACTAAAATCGCGCGAGCCAGCTGCCTCTGTGGGCCCCAAGCCTCCATTGCAAGTATGGGCTACCTACAAGAGAACCGCCCTCGACTTTCCAACAGTGGCAGCGCTGAAGTGAGGACGAAGCGCCCAAAGAGCACTGGGGAAAAGTGAGCTCTCTCCATGTTCTGCAAGTCTTGCCCATATAACATGAAATTTGGTTGCAAGTGGTGAATCACTCCAGTGATTTTGTTTCACGTGCAGCTGTTTCTGTTTCCTACGGTGCGCGAGCTCGGGTGAAGTGGCTGACAACTGGCCGTCGCCTCAATCCGCCCCCTACCCGTGGCCAGGAATCTGCGGGTCAATCTTATCAACTGCAAGTACGACATTGTGAGCTCTGTCTGCGAAAGTCTGAATTTTAAAGAGGTGAGACATCATCTTCCACTGCCGGTTGGTTCTTACTTTTGGCTAATATTTAACAGACGAGTGACCTTTTGCAGTGTACGACCTTCACGTCCCTCGGGGAATACTCGCTTTTATGGGGTAATGGAGGCGTTTTTTTGCACACGCGCTATAGTGCTTGTTGTGTTTGCTTGGTAGTCATATCTTGGGCCCGATAATTCATTCGGAGAGCTCAATGAGTTGCATTTCCTTTTCCTTGAGTAGTGAGCATCAAGAAAGCAAGCCTTCCCTGTACTGTCCACTTAATGAGGGCTTCTACCACCCAGCAATTCCTTTCGCCCTTCAGTCGGATTTCACGAGCTCTACGCCGCACACCACGACTCCGCACCGCCTGCTACGCCCGAGCCCCATGCTGCACAACCAAGCAACGACCCTCAGAGTCGTCTCTCGTCCTCCCAGTCTATCGCTAGGAAGCGAAAGTGTCGAAAGCTTAGTGGGCACTTGAGACGGCTCCGCAGTCTTGTTCGCACAGCTCGCCTGCATTTCTGCTGCTCGGCTCAAAATTTCGAAGCGTGCAAACCTCCAATTTACTGGACTCGTACGAATCATCATTGCGAGCTCAAACAAGACCACCTTTCCACGCCGATAACGGACTTATCGCCCCGATGGTTCGTATGGCCTGGTCTAGGTGGAGACCGAGGACGAGCTATGGGACCTGTATTGGACGGACCTGTCGGTGTCCGCCGAGAGGGTCTCCAAAATGAACCCCTTCCAGGCCATCAACCACTTTCCAGGGATGATGGACATCTGCCGAAAGGCGAGGCGGCTCTGTCCCTGTGCTCATCCCTCATCCTTTCACCCCGCGCCTCCACGAGCCCGTTTCTTCGAGCTATCGCATCACAGTCACTGCGCTATGGCTCAGCCTCATCGGTTGCTTCCAGCTGCTCGCCTACCCGAACTCTGACAGAGCACCTTCCGAAGTGGGCTGCGGGCTTGGGGTGCAGGCTTCACTAGTGCGGAATCTGAAGCGGATGTACGCGCATTTTCCAGATGAGTACAACTTCTTCCCTCAGGTGTGCCACCAACACGGTGCGCCGGCAGGGCAGCAGGCGCAGGACTCGATGCCTGGCATGGAGTTACATGGGGGCCTCATTATCAGCCTTGGATCAACGCTCAAGCTATTTTCCCCTCTTTCTTTTGTGGCGTGCACGAGAGAGAGAGAGAGAGGCTCATGCCTGCCCGCTTGCTGCTGCTTTCTACCTTGAATTTCGGTCTCCGCAACTTGCTCGACACAGCTGAGCCTCCGGGCGGGGAACATATTCTGCGATTCAGTCCTGGTTCCTGCCACAAGAGGTGGAGGAGTGGCGTATTGCGATGCGCCGGCGGCAGCAGAGCGGTAGCAAACCTGTCACTTACATCGTCAAGCCGGATGCGGGAGCCATGGGGCGCGGAATCTACCTCGTGCAGGTGCGCAGCCCATGCCTTGAGCTCTACAAGCTTAGCGTCTCGCCCTGAGCTCCTTGGAGCTTAGCGTCGCGCCCTTAGCTCCTTGGAGCTTAGCGTCGCGGCCTGAGCTCCTTGGAGCTTAGCGTCGCGCCCTGAGCTCTACAAGCTTAGCGTCGCGCCCTGAGCTCCTTGGAGCTTAGCGCCGCGCCCCGAGCTCCTTGGAGCTTAGCGCCGCGCCCTGAGCTCCTTGGAGCTTAGCGCCGCGCCCTGAGCTCCTTGGAGCTTAGCGTCGCGCCCTGAGCTTCTTGGAGCTTAGCGTCGCGCCCTGAGCTCCTTGGAGCTTAGCGTTGCGCCCTGAGCTTCTTGGAGCTTAGCGTCGCGCCCTGAGCTCCTTGGAGCTTAGCGTCGCGCCCTGAGCTCCTTGGAGCTGAGCGTCGCGCCCTGAGTTCTAAAAGTTTAGCGTCGCGCCCTGAGCTCCTTGGAGCTTAGCGTCGCGCCTTGAGCTCAACAAGTTTAGCGTCGCGCCCTGAGCTACTTGGAGCTTAGCGTCGCACCCTCAATTCTTTTAAGCTTAGAGCTTAGCGTCGCGCCCTGAGTACCTTGGAGCTTAGCGTCACGCCCTGAGCTCCTTGGAGCTGAGCGTCACGCCCTGAGCTCCTTGGAGCTTAGCGTCGCGCCCTGAGCTCCTTGGAGCTTAGCGCCGCGCCCTGAGCTTCTTGGAGCTTAGCGTCGCGCCCTGAACTTCTTGGAGCTTAGCGTCGCGCCCTGAGTTCTACAAGATTAGCGTCGCGCCCTGAGCTCCTTGGAGCTTAGCGCCGCGCCCTGAGCTCCTTGGAGCTTAGCGCCGCGCCCTGAGCTCCTTGGAGCTTAGCGTCGCGCCCTGAGCTCCTTGGAGCTTAGCGTCACGCCCTGAGCTCCTTGGAGCTTAGCGTTGCGCCCTGAGCTTCTTGGAGCTTAGCGTCGCGCCCTGAGCTCCTTGGAGCTTAGCGTCGCGCCCTGAGCTCCTTGGAGCTGAGCGTCGCGCCCTGAGTTCTAAAAGTTTAGCGTCGCGCCCTGAGCTCCTTGGAGCTTAGCGTCGCGCCTTGAGCTCAACAAGTTTAGCGTCGCGCCCTGAGCTACTTGGAGCTTAGCGTCGCACCCTCAATTCTTTTAAGCTTAGAGCTTAGCGTCGCGCCCTGAGTACCTTGGAGCTTAGCGTCACGCCCTGAGCTCCTTGGAGCTGAGCGTCACGCCCTGAGCTCCTTGGAGCTTAGCGTCGCGCCCTGAGCTCCTTGGAGCTTAGCGCCGCGCCCTGAGCTCCTTGGAGCTTAGCGCCGCGCCCTGAGCTCCTTGGAGCTTAGCGTCGCGCCCTGAGCTCCTTGGAGCTTAGCGTCACGCCCTGAGCTCCTTGGAGCTTAGCGTTGCGCCCTGAGCTTCTTGGAGCTTAGCGTCGCGCCCTGAGCTCCTTGGAGCTTAGCGTCGCGCCCTGAGCTCCTTGGAGCTTAGCGCCGCGCCCTGAGCTCCTTGGAGCTTAGCATCGCGCCCTGAGCTCCTTGGAGCTTAGCGTCGCGCCCTGAGTACCTTAGAGCTTAGCGTCGCGCCCTGAGTAACTTTGTATTTTAGCGTCGCGCCCTGAGCTCCTTGGAGCTTAGCGTCGCGCCCTGAGCTCCTTGGAGCTTAGCGCCGCGCCCTGAGCTCCTTGGAGCTTAGCGTCGCGCCCTGAGTTCTACAAGATTAGCGTCGCGCCCTGAGCTCCTTGGAGCTTAGCGTCGCGCCCTGAGTTCTACAAGCTTAGCGTCGCGCCCTGAGTACCTTGGAGCTTAGCGTCGCGCCC
>LGRX02014729.1:0-32524 GCA_001247695.2 Cymbomonas tetramitiformis
CCCCTGCCACAGACGGCATGCGCATGACGGGAGTTGCGGGGGCGATGGCCGGGGAGAGTACATGGTACCCCTGCCACAGACGGCATGCGCATGACGGGAGTTGCGGAGGCGATGGCCGGGGAGAGTACATGGTACCCCTGCCACAGACGGCATGAGCATGACGGGAGTTGTAGAGGCGATGGCCGGGGAGATGATTGCCGCAGGTGCGAGCTCCAACAGCTTTCCTTTCACAACCTTCGTATTATCCTGCAAGTTTGATGACTCTGGGACGAGCCGGGGCACACGCGCACCCACCCACGTGATGACTGAGAGACGTGAGGAGCGCCCAAAGGCCCAATCACCACATGCAGCAAATCACAACAAGAGCTTGCTCAGCATCTAATCACCAATGTCATGCAACATGCACCAGACTGTGATTCAAAATCCAAACATTGGGGCAAGCGAGGGATTTGACCACACCCTTGACCCGTATATTCCGTGGCAGCATTAGTTATAAAGTCCCGTGCCTCCAGTGTAGCGGCATGAATGCAATATCGATCGAATGCCATTACTCCGGCGCGAAGGTGTCACAAAGTTAAAAACGGAATTCTTCCATGATAGCGTTTACTGATAACAGCATTCAAACAGATGCGCAGGCGACAACAACATGATACCATGTGAGCTAGTTCCATTCGAGGGCATACCGGACGAGTTCTGAGTATTGAGGACGAAGATGTCGGCAAGGGATACCTGCGTAACGGCCTGCGGAGTCGCAAGAACGTATGTGTAAGTCAGTGAGGGGAAAGTCGGCCGGTGACGCAACAGGACGAGCGAGGCCACCTGCAAAACCTGGCCACCTGCTGCCATGAGGGCGCTTGCATTGTGTGAAGCATCGGTGGCAGCACAGGATGGAAGCATATACTTCAAGAGTGAGTGACTACTCACACAGTACGAAACAAAACGTGAGATTGCAGTTGACTGCATAAACAACTTAGCGTGTGCACTGCAAACAAGTGGAAGGGAGGGCATGGGGGGAGATTGGAGGCCATCTGACATCTCTAGGTTTGTGTAGACGCTGGGGATAGGAAGGAAGATGCCCCGACCTTGTTGGACAAGCCAGGGGGCGGCTCCTCCAGCAAATGAGGCAAAACTGGAGCTCCCGGCACACGAAAGGTCAGTAATTCGGCATCCGTGTTTCGGCAGTGTCCCGCCACAAACAATGGCTGCACAAGGCACAACCCACAGGCGTCATGGACGTGACCGGAGCAACGTGAGGCTTATGTCGATGCCACGCAACCGAGAACATATTCTACACTTTAGCCCTTCTTGAACAACTCCAGACAAGATGCAAATGTGGACAGTTTGGGTCTTCAGGCCCAGAAAGAGCAAGCAGCCAGGCAAGCTCGACGTTCAGGGAGGTCGGTGGAGTGCGATATGTGCTCGCACACATCCATGGCTTCTGATAGGAAGCGCTTGAGGGCCTCGGAAAGAGGTGGGGCTCGGGTCGTGAACGGGCTTGACGTGCACACCTGCCTCGGGATCGACAACTGCGAGAACGTGTTGCAGCTGAAAACGCGCCGCTATCTGCGCATCCTGCAGAAGCAAGGGAGGCTCGAGTTACAGTTCGGCGACGGCGGCGGCGCTTTCACAGAACCTATATGAGCGTTCTACCTGGTTGTCAGAGCTCAGGAGAATCGGAGGAGTGTGTCACTATGAAGCGCCTGTCCTGCGTCGTTGATCGTGCCTTCGGCAGGGTATCCCAAACGATGGGCGAAAGCTTCAGATCTCCGAAAACGGTGCACTTCGGGCTGAAGGACCAGTATTCAGCTGGCGAAAGCTATGCACTTGATGATTGTCGAAGTATGCAGGGAGGAATTTTCAGATGAAGAAGGCTTGAGGGTGGTTTCCGAAGTGTGCAGGGATGAAACTTGAGGCGCTGTCGATCTGGCACTAACCTGGAAAAAGACGCGCGCAAATACTTCTGGTTCAGCCAGCCCTGTCGTCTCCACGAACAAATGCGTAACGGCGGCCTCCCCTCGGCTGAGTTGTCCCAGCACGAATCAGTATGAGAACGCTTCTTTAGATGCAAGGCTTTTTTCCAAAGCGTTGACACAATGTTGTTTGCAGTCGCCAGTACTCGTATATATATATATATGTGTTATGTTATGAGCGCGCTTTGGCATGAGCGCGCCAGGCGCCCTCATGATTAGCACAAGCGCGCCAATAAGCGCGCTTGTGCTGAACAGTTTCTGGCACAAGCGCGCCAGGCGCGCTCGTGCTAAAAATCGGCGCTCATATGCGCGCGGCGCGCTCATAACGTAACATATATATATATATATATATGAGGTATATGGGGGATACACATATATACACACACAGCTGTATATATATACCTGGGATAAATGGCTACATGGGGTATATACCGTTGGCGTGCACCTCCGATGGCAGCTTAAATAGGAAACCGCGGTTTCAAATCTACCATTCGAAAGCACGTATCTACAGACAGCTGCCTTCTTGACAACTGATCTTGAGGTAACGGCAAACCCTTAGGCACCCATGACTCCAATATCAGGGTGCGGAAAGCTAACGCACCAGGGCAGTAGCGGGAGACACTCCCGTGCGAATACGATTCTCCCCGACATCCGGCGAGGCACATACCTTACACGAGATTCGTCAGCGTCGATGAGACTCCAGAGCGCGCGGGTGAAGTCGCCTCGCGGACTAGCAAAACGAAACCCGCGGAGCGGTCAGGGAGAAACTACGGCGCAGTTGGCGGTCCGGTGTCATCTAACACCGGGATGATGCAGTGCGACTTTGATGGCTTCGCCATGTGGCACGTTGCGACTCTCAGATTCTAAGCTTGGAACCAAACAAGCATCGAACTCTACTCACCTGCAGCAAAGGCAGCCAGTTCCGAAGTCGAACACCTCGCTAAAGAAAGCAAGCCGAGTCTTGTGTACAACTATGGTATCTAATTCTGCACACAATGCATGCCGTGTTCGTCTCAGCCCACGCCTTGTCCGAATACTCGTGTAGTAGATGCTGTATCATACAACGTCCAGGAACACGTTCAGAAGACACGCCGCTCAAGGCGTGCATTACTGTCAGACGAGAAAGGATTGATGCAGGTAGGAATGGATACCAAACTCATACGCGAAACGATGCAGGATGACTGCAGGGACCGCCTCAGAGGCCAGTTCTTGCAATAAATGGTTGAGGCACGTGGTCTTGCCACTCCCAAGGAATCCGGTGAGCACCGACACTTGAATCTTTGCATTCGATGTTTCTGCCATCGGTTCTATATCTCTGCGCAGATGATGGCAGCGAAAATCTCAGGCGCTCGTGTAGGTGTATTAAAAAGTGCACGGCGAAACTCTGGCGTGTTGCTGAATATATTATTGACCAGCAGCTCCCAAGTGAACTGTTATCCGCAACATACACACACGCCAGATGTGAGCACTTCTTTCATGCTCGGGAACACGTAGGCGAAGGTGGCTGCTCTCTCTCTCTACAAACACGGGAGGCCAATATGCATGTCTACACGATCATAAGAAAATATGCGTGATATGATACCTGACCTCATCATCGATCATGAAGCATTTGCGAATCGGGCGAAACGCAAAATCGATAAAATATTAAAATTCTCTTCTATAAATTCTATTTGATTTTAGATTTTCATCATTTACTTTTAGATTTTCTGTCGTGTGTCCATATCACCGTATCGGTATGGTTAATGCGCGTATCGGTATGGGTATGATAATTCTAATTGGGTATGCTGCCGATGCCGGCGCGGTTCATTGCGGGTTTGCGGGCCAGTGTCCACAAAATCCCACGTGTAACGGTGTAAGTGGTAGTGGTTCTATAATTACCAATAATAAGTGGTAGCTACCACCATCACCAGCCAACGACTAGCTACCACCAGCCGTCGATCTCATAGCAATATCTAATGTGTTAGACCATACTTAAGGGATGCCAACATTTGCTTAGCTACCACCAGCCGCAGCCCTTGGATGGCAAATGTGGACACTGTTTGCGGCTCGCCCCCAAAATACACGATATACAAGTAGCCATCGGATTGGCCATCTAACGGCAAATAAATGGGGAGAAAAGAATCGTGCGTGACCTTAACGAGCGAGAACAGATCGGCCGGTTGTACTGAGACAGTCACAGGAGTACAGGAGTACTGTAGACTATGTATGACTCTTCGTCTTGACTCTAGCGTCTCATCAGGAGGTCTCACCGTCTCACCCGACCGGTTTGTCGAAAAAGAGGCGGTCGCGGTCCACGTCCATCGCATGGAGCTCGGTCACTAGAGCTGCCCAACTTAAACTGGTCCGTTCATTTTTAATAGTGGCAATTTTCCGAATCCGACAGTCCATATACGATTCCAGAGATCAAAATACGATACATTCCTTTGTTGCTCCCCAGGAATCTCTTCGGACCTTCCGATGTTCCCGATCTGAAAACATTGGACGGCTCAACTTTAGTTGGGCACCCCTATCGGTCACACGATGACAATATTATATAAACGAGTAAGCGAGTAAGCAGTAAGGAGTAAGTGACACGAGGAGTACACGAGGTAACCGAAGCGTTAAGCTTACTGTAACCAACTAAAGGCTTGACTTGAGACTTCACACCTGCTCGCTGCTGAACATTGTGCCCATACATTTTAGCTACATTTTTGGTTACCTCTTCTTGCCCTTAAAAAAAATATCGCAGCAAGTGTCATACCAACCGTAATCATTTTGTTCACGTACATAGCAATTTCCTCGGTTAACCTACGCGACATAAGTGAAAGAGTACTTCGACATCCCATCCTGTACCGACTCCCTGCCCCGCCTGCAAAGAATGGAGTGACACCAAGCTAGCCTTTTCCGCCTTCTTCCCAATTTGACAAGTAAGAAAAGGTTATGCACTGTGAATGTGATATGAACCGCAGTGAAAAATGTGATAGGGCTCACTTTTCTTGCGGAAGAGAAGTTTTGCTCGTCTCTCATGACTTGCTCACGACCTGACCACTTCGGGTGGCAGGATTCGTAATTACTGCATTTGTTCACCAACGTCCTTTTACATCCTTGCATTCACCGTAGCTGAATAAACTGCGGTGAAAAAAATTGAGAATGTGTGTTTCTGTCTTCAGTACGAAGACTTTCATACCTGAATTCACTGTGGACGCAACACGCTTCCGGCCCAGTCAACCGTTTGCAGCGGACCTTCCTGGGTCGCCCAAACCTGAGGGCCGTTGAAGCTGCGCGGCGATATGTACTCGTCCAAAACTGGGAGCGTTGTATATCGTGGCAGCGACGGAGGCTATCCTCTTGAGCAATTCATTGGGAGCGTGGACGAATATCTCGTCTGCCGAGTCTGCGAAGGCGTGCTTAGGAACCCATGCCTTAGTCGTTGCTGCAACACCCTAATTTGCCGGAGCTGCGCACACAAATGCAAAATAGCCCGCTCGAACAACGCCAGGTGGCCACTCCCATGCGTTTGCCCTTTCCCCTCCAAACCTCCCCTTCTTCCCTCGCGCGCGGTGGCGCTGTTGGGGGACGCTGGCCTTCAGTCCCAGCAATTCGCGTTCCGCTGTAAAATCACAGTTTCTCCACCTTCTTCTTTCGTCGAGCGGCGGAAAATGTCCATCCCAGTTCAAGGACGCCCCATGCAGCTCGAGCGTGCAGCTCGTCCACCGCGCTCAACTTATCCGCGACATCATTTTCCCTCGAGAGCCCTTCCTGCCCCGCACTGGGCTTCGAGCAGTGAATAAGCAAGCCCCCCCCTCGGTTGCGACCTGCGTTGAACTGGGAACCCTCACGGCTCGCGGCGGGCCAAACTCCTCGCAGGTGCCCGCATTGTAATAAACTTTCCCGTGGACATGTTGCCCCCCCACGCCACGTCAGCAGCCAATTGTTCAACCTCCAGATTCGGTGAGGCTCAAGGCCCTCCTCGCCATGCCAGCAGTCAGCACTTCGACCTCCAGAAATTGCATTCTTGTGGACTTCTTCCTGTGTTAGATAGAAGAAAAATAGGGGGAGAATTCTTGTATTTGTTCTGGCACACACATTTGGATTTCTAACGCCGCCTGTGCCTGCGTATGCTGCGAGCGCAGTTGTGATAATGCGCACAGGGGATGCAAGTCTGTTTTGAGGCTCAGCGACCTCGGGCACCACGTTGTGGAGTGCGTTCATGCTCCGGCTGTCTGCAAATTTCCGGGCTGCAAGCATAACAGTCCACGGTTCCCACTTAGTCGAGTCGATCTCAAGCAGCACGAGCTCGACTGCCCACACAATACGGTGCGAAGCTCCACACCTTCACCCTTTCCTCGATGACGCTCAAGGCAGCATGGCTCTCATGAGAGTCGCAGCTTGCAAGGCCACCTTGCCCTTGAACTTCCGTGCAGCTGCGCGTGTGCTTCCTTACGACACCTTCACGTGAATTCACGCAAGCTCTGCAGCACCCTACAACGACAAGTATCTATCAGCTCAAGTGAAATTTAATCAAGTCACGTATCCCATCCCGCGTGGATGCTCTTCCGCAATCCATGGCAAAGATTGTCTTTGACTTGACTTGATTTGACCCGAAGAGGCTATCCATCCTTCGCCTCAATGCTGCTGTAATGCCCTTTTCAGCTCGTCTCGCTGTCCGTGTTCGAATCAGGTGTCGATTTAGTGGGGCCGTCAACACCTTTCGGCTCAGAGGCTTGGTCCTGGAAGGGAGGCGGCCTTTCAGGGCGTGGACTTTCGCAATAAGTGTGGGGAGTGTGCGTGACAGCTAAAAAAGCCGCCGTCCGCCCGTCCTGCCACCAACGGAGGAGTCACCCTCAGCAGCCCCAAGGTGACTTTGCTCGACCCCGCGTCGGGTCCAGCCTGCTCATTGAGGTCGCTTGTACACACACACACAGCCATTCAGTGAGGCTCAGGGGTAACTTCAGAGGCACAGCGTCAGTGCGTAGACAGAGCAGTCACAGAGGCGCTCAGGTGGCCCAGTGAGGCTTAAGGGGTACCATTCTCCGCTAGTGAGCTCCGGGGAATCCGGATAAGTGTCCCGAAGTGTGTCCTGAATCCTTTGATCCCCCGGTGTGGGTATACATGGTGCAACCGACATTCTGTCGCTATCTGGTGCCAAAGAATTCGGTCCAAGGATAAGCAAACATGCACAGACTCACACGTGCGCGCGCACACATACACACAATCATGCATGCGTGCTCACACATTGCGGCATCGGTATAAAGCAGGGCTAGGCGGTGTTGTAAATTAGGGTATCAATCGACCACGAGCAGTCAGCGACAGGCTCAAGTCGCTGCGCCGCGTTGTGCTGAACCAGCAGCCTGCTTGCTGGCAGGGCCTCGTGGGCAAGCTCGTGCTTCATCGGGAAGGCCAGCACATCACCGGCTCCGAAATCAATAACGGCAACTTATCTTTCAACCCGTCGAATGCTGGCTTCTGGTCGGACCGCGGGCCTAAGGTGCCCCCTCCCAGCGGCCTGCGGCCCCCCTTAGACCGCGCAGTCCAGCCGCATGCATGCCTTGCACCATGTGCCACTGTCGTGTCCTTGCTCCCTCACACACCTTGCAGCCCTCGCTGCGTCTACTCGTACTGTCCTTCGCAGGGCCCTGTAAGCTCATATCTTGGGTGGGTGCGGCGTTGTTCAGTCCCATGCAGAGTGGGTCATGACCCGTTTCAACAGCGGCGCAGGAGGAGGAAGGTGAGCACTTCTCGCTGCGCACTCACCTCAACGGCTGCGACCGCCACCTCTCATGATGCCTAGAGTGCGGCGGGCTCGGCGCTTCGTGTTGGTGCTGGCTCCGGCCAAGCTGTCTCGGTCAACCGAGCAGTGTTTCTTCATGCCCAAGCCACTCGGCCGAGTCACATCCAAGTTCCCTAAGGGCCCTTAGGCGGGATCGAGATGCTAGGACTCGTGAGGGTGAGGCACAGAGGAAGCAACTGCTGTCTCCTTCCCTGTTTAATTGTTTTAGGCACGACTGAACTCTGCGACGTGCGTATGCTGTATAAAGGATCATCTTGAAGATGCCTTGTAACTGCCTGAGGGTTTGTGGACCGTTTTTGTAGCAGCCAGCAAGGTATGGTGACGCCAGCTCACATCGTTGATGCACGAGAGCAAGCTTGGCGTGAGAATCACACTCAGCACAGGTGATTGTCAGCGCTCCCTGTTTTCATCCCGCAGAGAGCGTGCGCCGGAGAAATTTGGGCAAAGTTCAGCCGATTCGCTCGCACCGGTGCCACCCCTCGCGTGCCCCGCGGTGCGCGTGTTCTCATGCCCGCTCCCGGGCTCTCGATGTTGACTGTGGACGGCATCAGCATGAGGAATTATGCCCTCCGATGCCAAGCATGGTTGAAAGCCATCTGTGTACCCATGTAAAGAAATGCATTGTGCAGTGCTCCCATCGCTTTATACGAAGTCCATTTCACCCTCTAGTCCCTACTGCAAACATCTGGCTACGCTCCTCGCGTACCATCGTCTCCACCCGCCGCGCACCGCTTTCAGGCTTCGCCTCCATGCTTGGCTGAGTGGGAGGTGAGGTGAGGCGCAGGCAAAGTATGCAGAGGAAAAAGGAGCTGCGGCGATCAGGCTGCGAGGTGCGACCCCAGGGGTGAGATGCAAAGCGGGTTGTCCGCATTGCGGCTCCTCCTTGCCATGCCTCTCGGCCGCCTGCTTTGGGGCAGCGGAGGG
Organism: Cymbomonas tetramitiformis; assembly: GCA_001247695.2. Taxonomy (NCBI): domain Eukaryota; kingdom Viridiplantae; phylum Chlorophyta; class Pyramimonadophyceae; order Pyramimonadales; family Pyramimonadaceae; genus Cymbomonas; species Cymbomonas tetramitiformis. Next base: position 8,665 of record LGRX02014729.1, read on the forward strand.
GGCGATGTTGGCCAGTGGATGACCGGGTGAGAGGTGTGTACTGTGCGCAGCAACCCCCTCTGCCTCCCGGGTCCTATGGCACATACCCCCCTGCAATGGGGAAGAGGACGGAGTTGATGGAATCGAATCGCCCGCAGAGCGCACCCATGCGGTACTACCCCGTGCTGCTCGCCAGCCCTGATGGCCGCTCGCTTTACCCAGCCCACTGCGAGCTGTGCTCGCGCGCGCCACCACAACGCTCTTGCATGGAATCGTGGAAGAAGGAAGGCTCTTTCATCATGCAGATGCTGCACTGTGGCTGCACTGTGAGTGGCGGGGTGCGCACTGTGGCTGCACTGTGATTGGCGGGGTGCGCACTGTGGAGGGTTTATCTACTAGCTTGCAAACCAATTGAGGCTTTGCGAACCAAAGAGTGGCGAACCAATTGCTGTCATGGCTCGAGTGTGCCAAACCAGCGACCACCGTTGAAGCCTGCAGCGTGGCGGGTGCTGCGGCGACCGTTAGTGCCGTCCCGTGCTACCAAGCAGTCACCACCCTCACAGGCCTTCATTATCACCAACAATATCTGAGCAGGCGCTCACCTATCACCTTCATGCATACAGGTCTGCGCCAATCACTGCCAAAGTGCAGATATGCTGCACGACGCTCCGTTGACTTGAAGGCATACGTTCCATGAAACTAGGTGGGTGGACTCCAGGGCTGCTGAGGCGGCAAACTGCGGTGTCGATCACCCGGCAGATAACAGTCTCTGAAGTTTCTCCGAGGTTCCCTGCAGGCGCGCGCACGAGGCGAGGCCATACCGACTCGGGAGGTTGGTGCGGAGGGAGGCATTTTCCAGGGTGAAAGAAGCTTCGAGCGGTCAGCCGGCAGGCGTGTCCGATTGGAGGAAGGATGACCGGTTGCAATCGTGGCATGACGCCATCGTTAAACGAAAACAGAAAGAGAAGATCCGCGCCATCCGCCGAGCAGACAAGGTGCGGGAACACAGCTTGGAGCAGGGCCAGGAACGCGATTAGGAGGTGTTCCGGATGCGAGCGGGAGGGAGAGGCCGGTGGCCGGTGGCTGCGCACCGGCCCTCCTTGGGTCACGAGCAGAGACGTTCGCGGACGCCTCGCTCAACTTATCACCTCGGGCTGCTGGCCTGTTTTGTTCCGTCATGACCTGTTCCTGCCCCCCTCGCTCCCGCATGTGCCTTGAGGTTCGGGCTTTGGATCTGGTGCTTTGCACGTGGCATAGCCGTTGTGAGGTGATGCGCTGCGTGGATCAAGTGAGAAGAGCGCAGGAAGAGTCAAGCAGGATGCGTGTGATGCGGCGCAGGATGCTGACTGGATCATGGAGCGGAGAAAACTGCAAATGAAACAAATCCGAAAGCTTAGAAAAGATGATGAGAAAGAGGAAGCCCAGAAGCAGCGGCTCGCAAGGTGTGACGCGGCACATCCGCGCACGCGCTTCCTCGCAGCTGCCACTGCAGCAGCTGCAAACACTTTGGCCGAAAGAGTTGTTTAGCTGTGTGATTGCCGCTGCTGAGCGCGACGTCATGCCCCGGCCCCACCTCATTCCCACCTGCTGCATCCTCCTTTCAGGTAATGGCCAGGCTGTTCATGGTCTCGGAGGTATCACGCCGCTCGATGTGTGCTGTGCCGTTTCATGGTGATCAGGCAGTCTTCTTCGGTGTAAGTAGGGAGCTGTGTAGGTCTGAGTACCTGTTGCCCTTCTGTTTCCATCCATCCCGTCAGCCGACGCGGCAGACTCTATCAGCCGCAAGGGAGGCACGCCATTAGGAAAATGCTCACGTCGGCTCCCAGCTCCCTGCAGCAAAATCCAGCTGAATTGGCTGATGACTGAGAAGGCGGGGGGGGGGACTCCTGGCTGTGGGTCATGACGAACTGAGCAGTGAGAATCAGGTGGCCGCGACAGCTGCTGCGATGGGAGGACTCGGTGCAGGTGAAAATGCTCTCACCAGGTGTGCAGGCGGCCCTCATCGCCCTCCATGCTCTTCAGCCCTGGCGCCTTGTCTTCTGAAAGAGCCCTCTCTTTCTCTCAGAAAGTGGGTACCATTCTCATGGCGGTGTTTGCGGTATGGATTTGGGCAGGATGTAACCCTGCGGTCATTGGTGGCATCGGTTTCATTGGGGTCCCTGGCGACCGCCACTTGTCGCTGTGTGCCACAGTGGTGCTCGACCAATGGCTCCTAATATCACAGGAGCACCTCTTCTGCCGGTGCCACGTGCACATTCACATTCAGGAATGGCCTTGTTTGACTCATTTTGGCCGAAGCGTGATGAAGGCTTGAGCGGGCGCTGGCGTGTGGTGGAATGGTGGGGCTGCTCGGGGCAGGCCGGGCATACTCCGAAATAAGAGCAGCCAGCTCAGTGTCACTGCAGTCAACACCTATCGAAACCAGAATCAGGTAAGTCGAAGCAAATAGTGCACCTTTTGGAGATGCAAAGTCAAGTGCCAGGCACACCGCGTAATCCACACCTGATCAACGTCGACCAGATGCAGTGCCTGCGGCTGGCAAGGCGTTCTGGCATACTTTTGGTTCCCGTCTCGTGTTTTTGCCTGGTGTGCCGCCTGGTAATGATGCGAGCGGAAAACAAGAGGCTTGATGCGACATGCTGCAATTGGAGAGCTTTTGCTGGACTGCCCTCGTGCGTAGTAGTGTCCCAGCAGCATTCAGGGTTTCCTATCACAAGTCTGAAGTTAATCACCATTACCTTTGCAGGCAGCACTTGTGGGGCGAGGAGTGGGTTGACTTGGGATGTGAACCTCCCTCCCTCCAGTGCTTTCCAACACAAACAGTATCTGTTCACTTCCGATCCCAGCGCCAGTACCATGAAGTTCGAAATGCATTTCTCATCCCCCCCCCCTTCTGTTCTAATTTTTGTTCCCGGGACCATATTTAAGTCAAGGCTTGCCTGTCATACAAACAAAAAACATATCGCCCACAATGTTGTTGAAGAGATGTCAATTGAAGACGGCCATTATCGGCTCTGGGAGCTGTCCGGGGGCTCCAAAACCACCTCGGAACTTCCGATGTTGGATGGTGCCTCTAAGGGAAATGACAAACTCAATGGCGTCTGTAACATCTGGAACCCGTACCGCCACCGGGCAAGGGCATGTTTGGTGTGGACCATTCACAGTGGAAATTTTGGTTATTGTCAGGGTACATAACCTAAATCAAATACTTCGTATTTGAAATGCCAAATTATGGATGTGAGGGCTAATATCTGTCAGGAAACTCAACTATTGGATATGAGGGCTAGTATTTTTCAGGAAAGTCAAATATTGGATGTGAGGGCTAGTATTTGTCAGGAAACGCAAATATTGGATATGAGCGCGGGAGTGACTCATACCTTTCTCAACGCAACCACCCAACACCTTTATTCGACTGAAGTGATGGTAGGCCATGAAACTACCACGATAACTCGAGGCTGAAAGCAATCCTCGAACCTCCGGGACAAGACAGGCATAAAAAGTGTTGTAAGAATAATGGTGGTGGGTGGGGTTCGAGAATCAGGCCCCGGGTCAAGAAGGGGCGGCTCAAAATAGCCCAACGCGCTCTCTGGTGAGGAAGAATAGTATGGAGGACATCCTGCAGAGCACCCGGCGGACGGATCCTCTCTCCTGGCAGCCAGTGGAGCAGCCAAAGAGCATCATGCAAGAGAAAGATGCCGTCATTGCAAGAAAAATCTGGGTGAAACCAGGCATGTTTGTTGTGGAGCATCTCTGAGAGAATGATCAACTTCAAGCCTCCGTTCAGGAGAACTGATTACCTTATAGATGAGTTCGATATGCTGCAGGGGTGCGCTGGCACTTTCCGGCCCCAAATTCGTCTCAGTTCTAAATTTTGCACAGTTCTGCATGATAAAGAAGATTTTCACCGAAGGATCGATCGTTTACAGTTTTCATTTGGACCTCTTATAGAGTATCTCGTAGTGCCAATCGTTGAAAAAATATTAATAGGACAACCTTTCCATTTTGGGTAGCTTTCATCGGAGGGAGCCTAGCCTTCTAGTGCCAATCGTACATTGTGTATATGAATATGTATCCTAAGTGTATGTAATTTATCAAATTATGATCATCACGATTGCAGTCTAGCACTGTAGATATTATCCCTGGCTCACCATAAAGCTCTTGCTTGTACCCAGCAACAGAGGCATCCGATGGAACATAGACCACGGCTTACAGGTGTACGGCCATAACGTGTCACACATGCGTGGCGTGTATTCTGCATTTAATTACACTCTAGCTTGCTACAAAGCGACTGGCATGCACCAAGCAACCCAGGCATCCGATAGTAAACACGGACCGCGACCTACATGTATACATGCCTTATAAGGCATATGCATACGCGGCGCTTTGCCCGCCGCGGACGGGGCATACAAGGCTGCATTGGCGATTCGTGGCAGTCGATAGATATTTCATAAATGATAGCGACGAATCCACTGTACTGTATACGCAAGTTATCAGGTTGATCCTTCCGAATGCCGGGGAAAAGTGTCCCCGGCAGGACTCGAACCTGTGACCTGTCGCTCGCTAGTGTGATCGCTCTATTCTACTGAGCTACAGGAGCAACTTGATGCTCTGAAGCGTACTCAATGGCATCCTTGATGTACAGTGTGCGGGGAATTGAATGGCGCGATGACGTATGTGGCATCGACTTCGTCATCGATGATGGAATGCCGCGCGATTGCATTATGCGACGCGCGACTGCCCGCATGGTACGATTCGCTACCGATTGATCCTATATTCTATAATGACGATCATCCGTGTTGCGAGCCACGTATTCTGCATTCTAGCACCAATCGCGCACACACTGCTATGCATGTAAAACGAACTTGCAATCCTACACACATGTCCGTGTCGAATCCTATGATCCTTCGTATGGGTACAGCCTGTGGCCAAATAGCATAGTTGTCTGTTGATTAGTGGGCACTGCTTATCAAATAGTTTGTGCAAGTGCACACACACACACACACACATGCACACATCATTCCGGAAGTTTGTGCGTGAATCTTTTTATCCCCAGGGCGTGTGGATACACAGTGCAACCAATTCTGTGGCAACATGATGGTTCCAAAAGATTCGGTTCAAAGATAAGCCACACACATCCACATCATTCGTCAAATATGCGTACAACGTTGTATACACACACACACACACACATCTTCGTTTGCGAGGTGGTAAGCCAGAGTGAATATACTATATATATCTTCGTTTCGCACACACACCCCCACAGCTTCACATAGTGCAGCCGGTCTTCTGCGGCTACGGTGTGCCAAAGGAGTCGGTCCAAGGATAAGCACACACCCACACACATCTTCCACACACACACACACACACTGATGAATGGTACGAGATCAGCCGACAGAAACCAGTCCAGCAGCATCCCCGTGGATGTGAGAAGCAAATCAGCAGCAGGGCGGGGCCGTGACACGATACCACTAACTCATGCATGCTCCAAACCCAGATGCAAAGCAGCACCATGGCGGAAAGATGATATGAATCACACTCAGGACATGGTTGCCATGACACTTGGCCATGCAAGCGTCTTATCGGAAGATGTGCCAGGAGAAATTTTACTGCGACAGTCGAGCTTCACATTTAATGGCAAAAGCGCCGATGTATCGACTGCTAGAGCACATATGAACTATTGCGACACTGCTCACAGGGCATGGAGTATCGCCACTGAATGCAGAATATATGCATGTTTTTGCTTCGTTAGCAAAATGTTCGAATGTGAATACTTCAAAATCGGCAATTGTTGTAATATAATAGAAGAAGTGTACACATTCATCAGGACACGCCCTGAGGTCATGCGTGCTTTTGTTACGTATGTGTCACCAAGGACACACATGAAGCCTACTCGTATTCTGAACCGTATGTGCATGCCGGTGATCGGATGACTTTCAATGATCTCCGTCCGAATTGGAATCACTTTGCAGGCATGCGTGCCCGTGCGGAAGCATCCGATAAGTATTCATGGGATATCGTTTGCGACAGGGCATTTGGTGGGTTGCATTGCCCATCACTATATGCTCACCATGGCAGTGCATGCAATTATGGGTCCGAAGCCTGGTTCACCAGATTCCGCCATGAGTCGTGTATGGGTGCTCGATAGGACGAATACGTTCTTGCACTACACGTTATTATGCAACATGTCTTGGAAGACCCCCGCGAATAATGCGGCCAATAAGAAAAGTGTGAAAAGAGAGGATCAATACGTTCGGCTATTGCGCCTTAGGCGGTGGAAGCGTAATAAACGTTTCAGAGGTTCAGGAAGAGACTGAATACGATCTAGTACGTTCGCCTAATGAAAGTTCCATCAAGAACAAATGGTGTCACTGTAACTTACGGTGACAGCCGTGATACGTGATGGCACACGACGGTTGAGATGATACATGAATGATATTATTCTAACCCTTGGTCATCAATTGTATGACACGCTACCTAGGATGTGTACGTGATGGTGTATTGCGACAGCGTGTTGCGAAGATACCGGGTTGATTATCTACATGCATTGCATCCGGAAGATCCGAGGTCCTGTATGAAGTCGGTAATTATATATACATTACACTCGAACAAGACAGAACACGGCTTAACAACGGCACGTACGGAACGTTTGCAATATTTGATGCGACGTGCTGACGTGAACGGCCATGACTTATGAGCTATATATTCTTCCATCAATGCATGCAACCCAGTATCATCCTCGTGTGTAAACGAGCCAGCTGCATCCAACGCTTGTGAGCCGTTCTCAGGACAGCACGGCTACAATACACCTATCGTGCACAAAGTCACGACTTGTTTGTAAGTGGTCAGTGCGACTATTGCTAGAATATTGCAAGTATTGTATATACGCACGCGCGGTGACGACCACGCACAAGTTCGGCTTTGAGACGTTAGATTCCAAGGGTACGCGTCATCGAGCCAGCTGTCTACATGCATGTGTTCGTAACGCAGCATGCATTACCAAGCGTGTACGGATATAATCACGCGGTGCATGCCGATATAGTCTGTGTATGCAGCGACCTTCGCTCATACTTACACGCATGTGTGTTTCACGCTGTGAATCGCTTCGTGTGTAGCCTTGTATGCCCCGTCCCGCCGGGACACGCGTCGTGATTATTACGGTCTGATTTACCAATCGGATGCCTCGCTCTGTTGCTTGGCACGAATCGCACAATGCGTGGTGGTAAAGCCAGAGTGAATACTACAATGGCGGAAATAGCATGCTATACGATGTGACCGATCATCGCCCAACAATTGTTCGCGGGTCTCTAAATGACAGAGTAAGCGGACCCTGCTCTCTCTTTCTCTCTCTCACACCCACACACATGTGGCTCAGGTATAGCTTCGAACTAACCGCCCGAAGGGTTTGCGAGGCTTCCTCGTTTTTGGGCGTAGATCAATATTGTAGCAAATACTTTCCGGGGATCCATGGGGGAGCCGGCGGTTCTATAACTTTCTAGGGGAGTGGTTCGTCGTACCCCCCAGCACCAGACTCCAAGTCTTGTGGGAGGGGTGCTCACCCCCAACGGGTAGAGCGCAGCTCCTAGGGAGTCTAGGAGAGGGAGGTGAGCACAGGCCCTTAATTCGGAATAACTCCAGTGTTAAATGCAAACATTGGGAACATTCGAAACTTCGCACCTATGGTGCAAAAACGTACCTGTGAGGCGATAGCGTGGCGGGGCAACCGCATCCCGCAACCCCACGAGCGTGACTCGACCCTGCGCTCGTGATGGTGGTCTTGTGGTTGGGCACTTCCGTGCCCCCGCTCAGTGCGCGTGACGATGTTGGTATCGTGGGGCACTTTCGTGCACCCGCCCCGCACGCGTGATGCGCGGTGTCGTGGGGTACTCTCGCCCACCCCACCGCGTGTGCGGGAGTGCAAGTTCTACAAGGGGGGATTCTGCCCCCGCAGAGGCAGAATACAAGCTCTAGCGGCGCAGTATTTTTCAGACCCCGGTCGCTGCGCTGCCCCCCCACTACCGGTATTAATCCTCGGAAGCTCAAAAGACACTCGTCGACACTATCAACAAAGTTGGGGAAAATATGAAATGAGAATAGGTGCGCATCCGAAGGATATCTATGGTTCACTTAACATATTGTAAAGGTACAATCAGACAACATAGATTCCTGCATTTTCTGGTGTAAGTAGCCGCCGAACATCATCAAACACCTTTGAGAGCAGGATGGCATACAAAATATATGAAGCTTAAAAGTGGCAGGGCCAGTGCTGGCTCAACTATATCTGCGAGCAGAATAAGCAAATGATCAATAACCACCGGCTAGAAACTGCAATTCAATAAGCAGCTTAATATATACACGACGGCGCCCACCAGAAACAGCAGTAGATGTCTTGGCAGCCCCAGCACATCGTACTCCTCTTCAGAGGTGTCGACGCACTGTGAAATGAGCAGCATTCAACGTTGTGATATTATGTGTGCCTTGTTATTCATACTTTATATGATATAATCAACGAGGGGAAAATGTATCAACTGGTCAATTTGATCATTGCCACAGTACCATACTAATAGATAAACTGAGATTTCCATATCATATCGACAATTAAATCTCAATTTTGCATCAATACAAATTCTGAGTTAGCACAGGTATATTTGATCATGCTTTAGGGATATAGTAGGCCGCTATTTGGCACAAACCAGATCTGAGTTATTTTGTTGCCTTATTCAGAAATATGGGAAAACAGGTCTTTTTCAGTTAATCTCCAATGCAATTTTGAGGAAAATGACGCAAAAAAATGAATTATACTGTTACTTTAGGGTTGAAACAAGGCAATGTTGCAAATTTATCATTTTCCATAGTGCCTGGCAAACGTGCTACTGTCTCTTGCTGCAACTCGCACTACAGGAATCTCCAGCATCATATGTTTGCTGACCCCGATGCACTGATTTCGTGGACATGAAACAAGACAATGGTAATTTCCTTGATTCCGGTCCCCCCTCCTTTCTAACACCCCCACTTGCTTGCTTTTGTTCAAAAATGTCAGCAGTCTCATCATGCGCTGGTTTCCATCTTGCCCTCGCCTGAAGAGGGCTCAAGGTACTCAAGCTCCACCACCGGGCTAGGATCAGGCTCCTTCTTGCTTGAGCTGCTCGAGCGATCCATTAGATCAGCTTCGAATTCTTTGTAATACTGCTTTGGTGGTGCATTCTCGAGAGAGAGTTCCTCCCACACGAGTAGTTTGATCGAGTATCTGCACCGCACATCACACTTCAGGAAGGGCTGATATGCGCTATCCATCGCACAAAGCACTCGCGCACCTGCGCCTGTCTACTATGACCAATGCCCCAAAAGGCATCCAATCCGAGATTGCTCGGAGTGAGTAAGTGGTCGATGCCAGCTGACCCGAGGGCAGTCATCTTGGGCATAGCTGCGCTACCTACTAATGGCGCATTGAATGAATCTGATGTGATCGGATGCGAAATCTCAACTCCGTCACTTCTCACTTCTTCGATGCCACTTGCCGACACAGGGTAGCTTCTGGAGACGCGCACAAAATTCTATGCAGCATCGCAACTTTGGGCCCTACGCCTCTTCCTACAAAGCCCATCTGTGCCCCCATAGCTCTCCCTAGAAGGTTTCACCGGCGACGCCAGCGTCGTGATTGGCACCAAGCGTATCGACGTCAGAGGTGCACCTGACACACCAGCCGTCACAGCAGTGCCCGGGAGGGATGGGCGCGCAGGGCTCGAAGCATGCTTGCGATCTGACGGGCCTCCACGAGATCAAGAAGCTTCTATACAGCTCCCCTATCTACGCATCTCTCGGCAGAGGAGCTGCTGACCTGTGCCCACAGGTCAAGCTTGGAATCTTGCATGACGTCGCAAGGCCGCGATCCTGCACCCAAAAGTTCAGGGGTGGCTTTTAGGGTTTCCAGGGTGGTTTTCACCCGAGGTAATCCCATAAGCCTCGCGCCCATCCAAGGGAAATCTCACAAACAGGAGATTGGGTTGCACACCGGGCGGGGTCGTCCATGATTGGCTCAGCGTGCACCAGGGGGGGCATGCGCAGGGGCAGGCATTTCAGGAATAGGATGCAGTGTCGCATAGGGTAGCCACGGGGTCGGTTGGGAGTTGTTGGTCAAGCTTCGGTCAGGGAGGCCAATTCCTACTCAAGCCATCGCGGGGGAAGAAGTCGCCGCACGCCCAGATGGTGCTGCACGGCGGCACGGCGGGAAAGGGGAGCGAGCTCCGAAGGCGCGGCACGCAGCATGCTTTCACGGTACACGTGTCACAGCTTCAGGGGACACGGCTAGGGTGATGGATGATGCGATTTGTAACAATAAGTGAAGCCAGTGAGAATCATCGTTGGACAAGACAAAGCAAAGGGCTCTGCAAAGAGATCGTCAACTCACCTCCACCGCATACTTCCGGTCATACTTCAAGGCATGGCTCTGGTCCGCACCGTTGTCATCAGCTGGCTTGCTTTTGGGCGCGGGGTACACTTGGGTCCATCCAGTGTTCCTGCACCGCCGCGACCAAACAGCACTGCCACTTTCACCACTGAACCGTCTCCAAACCTTCAAACAGCCGCCCCTCTCGGAGGCTCTGCGAGAGTCAACTCTGCGAGGCTCAACAAGTTCCCCTGCTCTCTCCAGGTCAGGGGCGCCCCCAGTGAGGCTGCTGGTGCTCTAGCCGGATGTCCACACTGCAGCGGGGTGCCTGCGAGGGAGCCGCGTGCCGCCTCTGCAAAGTAGTCATGCCCGGCGCGCTGTCCCGCATCCTTCACAAAGCTGGAACAGCACTGGAGCTAAGGGATGATGTGGCGGTGAGAGGCAGAGGTGCGCGGAGCCCCCGTGGCGGAGGTCGGATCGCGCCGCTTAGCTGGTGGCTGGCCTGGGTTCAGGTAGAGGTGAGGGGGCGCACATGGCCAGCATCAGGCCCAGGTGCAGACATAGGAGAGCCACACGTGTGCAGCATTCGGGCCAGGCCCAGGTGGTGGGTGGTCATGTGCCCACGTGCAGATGGAACGGGGGGCACGCGGGCAGCAACAGGCCTGGGCTAAGGCGGGGTAGTGCAGGGGGGTCGCACGTGGTGTCCTGGAGATCGAGCAGCAGGAGCACGTACTCATGCACGACGTAATCACCTAAGCCAATTGCACACGGGTTCTGCGCACGCACACACACCCACCCATCGCTTAGCCGGAGGCCTCGGCGAGCTATTGAACCCCCTCCAACTCCTCTCAGTCCGCCTCTCACGCCACCGGTTCGGCACTAGAAGCTGGAGTGGCTGCGACCTCTCCGTCCCAATTTACAGCAGCTCGCCGCGCCAAGCCGCTCCCATGCCGAGCCGCCCCGCAGCCACACCCCCCTCCGTGAGGCCACAACCCGCTCTGTGAGGGGTCTGTATATAGCAGACCATAGTACGGCACAATCTCTAGGTCTGAGTGCCACGCGACCCGGCGGGTTCTCCGATGCTTGTCCCCCCGTCCCGTACGTATGTATACGCGTATTAGGCCTCGCCCGTCTCATACTCGTGGATACGGGTATTTTCTGTGGATTACCTGGAAAAAGTCTTTGAGGTGCCCTAAAGCGCGGTCCCCGGCTGTTAAACCGGCGCCCATCAAATTGCGCCCCGATTTCGACGAGAGCTGCGACCTCCGATCACTGTCGACTCCTTTCGGGACCGTGTCATGAACTTTCGTCCTCCGGGCCTGCGCACGACAGCGACATAGCCAGAGAAATGACGCGTGCAACATCTCGATAATTATACATCGCGTGACCCCTCAAGCGCTGGATCTGCCGCGAAGGCGGATTAAGACGAGTTTCCCCCGAAATTGCGAAAACCGACGAATGCTTTCAACCAGAGAGCAGGAATTAGCCCATCTCCCAATTGAACCGATGAATCCTCGGATCGGAACCCGCTACAGAACGAGAACGAGAACAGAGAGTCCTCGAATCCTCGTCTACGGAAATATGGAGGCGGCATCGATACTCGGCTATATGCCTCTGTCTGATACGCATGGATACCCGTATGCGGGATATGCCATGAAATACGTGTGCCGTCTTGTAGAACCCACACCACAGCAGAATATGTTTGCAAAGAGAAACAGCGCAGTGTTAGGCCACACGTGTTTAGTGCCCCTCAGCCCTCTAATCGCAACAGCCGCGTGGCAGGATGTGGCGGCGTGTACCTTCAGGCGAGTCTGCTGATACTTGATCACCTTCTGGTGCAGCTGGGGCTGCTCATTGGCCAAGCACCACCACGGGGGTGGCAGCACGGTGCGGATCTGCCTTGTCAACTGCTCACCACCGCCCGGCAGCCACGTCCAGCGTGATGAATCAGGACCGTCGATCCGGTTTAAATTTTAAAGCACTGCATCCCACTCATAGCATCGCTGGCCAGAGCTGCTGTCGCTGTGCACCCTGTATATTAAGTTGGAGGCAGCCCAAGCTGAATGCAACCCCCAACTCCAAGTTGCATCTCGGTGAGCTGCGCGCTGAGCGAAGCTCACAGCGTTTGCTCGGCGTGGCACTGCTCATCGGTTAGGGCTCTGGCAAGAGGCTCATCGCTCATCGTGCAGCTATCAGTAAACGGATTCAGCTGCTGGTTTTAGGGCGCCGACAACCTTCTCAAAGTTGGGGGACCATACGATGATGACGTCCATAAGCAGGGGGTCACTCTCGTGGACCATCCTTCCTGCCACCTCCAAGTGATAAAATGACTTTGCACGAATCACCTGACCATTGTTAAGGTCATACCGCAGCTCGTGCCTGTGACAACCAGTTACACCGAGTAGGCTAAGTGCCGCATGCGGGCAGCGGCACAGCCCGCAGCCTCGCTGCAGCAGCCGAGCGCGTGCATCATCATACCCAATCACTGTGCGGCAGGGAACGTGCCAATTGAGCCGATGCCACACAGACAGACGCAGCGGAGTCCTTTCTCATTCGGAGCCAGGCCACAAGAGGGTCTCTGCCGGGCCCCCCTCTCAACTGGGATGGCTGCCGGAACCACGGACTTGCGTGCGTGCACGTGCATGTGCTAACCTTTGAGCGCCTCAAGCGCGAGGCGCCTCTTCAAAGGACTCAGAACGCGACAGGTGTGACAGCGCCATTCTCTGTCATCACCATGGAACGGATCGCAGTCATGCGGGCGGACCCGGCATACTGTACCATGGTGGACATGACCTGCACTAACACTGAGATCCGCACAGCAGCAGAGTGGTGAGCCCTCATTGAGGTGGCCACCCAAATACTCCCACGCTATCCGAGGTGAGCAGTTACGGCGCTTGCAGGAGGGCGGGGGGAAGGGGGCGGGACTGAGGCAGACTGAGAGACCTGACGCCGTCATGCTCAAAGTAAGGGAAGGTATCTTTCGGTAGCATGCCTGCCAGGTGCTCACCCCACACACCGAAACCCTAAAACCCCAAAACACCGCATCCCACAAACCAAGGCTCGGCGGTCTTCCGGCGGTCTTCCAACAAACCAAGGCTCGGCGGTCTTCCGGCGGTCTTCCAACAAACCAAGGCTCGGCGGTCTTCCGGCGGTCTTCCAACAAACCAAGGCTCGGCGGTCTTCCGGAGGTCTTCCAACAAACCAAGGCTCGGCGGTCTTCCGGCGGTCTTCCAACAAACCAAGGCTCGGCGGTCTTCCGGCGGTCTTCCAACAAACCAAGGCTCGGCGCTCTTCCGGCGGTCTTCCAACACACCAAGGCTCGGCGGTCTTCCGGCGCTCTTCCAACAAACCAAGGCTCGGCGATCTTCCGGCGGTTTTCCAAAGGCGCGGCGCAGCCAAACAGCGCCGCTGGCATATGCCCAGCACCGGCAAGCCGTGTCATCTTTCAGCACCTCCGAGTGGCGCTTCCTGGGCTCTTGACGGCGAGTTGAGCTCCGCAACGGTTGGGCGGGCGTGGGGGAGGCTGCCGGGAGCTCTCGTGCAACCTTAGCATGAGCGCGGCCGCTGTGTGGCCTCAGCCAGCGCCGCGGAAGGAAGTCCACCCGCGTTCTGAGCTACTGAGCTACTGAAAGCGCTCAGCTCAACTACTGCACACTCCTCCAATCACTGGCACTCTCCGGAGCACTCCGTCGAAAGCCCGTCAACTTGCCTGTGCAAGGGGAGTGCCAGCAGGCAGAGCGCCCTGCTCTCACCCCCCCTGTTTGTGTCCTCAGCATGGTCGCCGCGGTTGCACTCAGAGGCTATCATCAACCCATCGCCCAGGTGATGCGTGAGAGCCAAGGAGCTCGGGAAGCTGGGACTTGCAGCGGCCGAGAGGGGAGCGAGCTCGTGCGGGGCACACACCGAGGGTTATCATGACCTCGTCGAGCATGTTGAATACCAAGGTGAAGCCTTTGGCAGAGCAGCTAAGCAGAAACAGCACCCCCCAGCTGGCCACGAAAACGATGACCGCAACAATCAGCAGCAAGAGGCGGACCCCTTTTTGCTCATCGTAAGGCGCCACATTTGTCGGTATGTCCCCGAGAAACTGCTCCGCGCACCCCTCCCCTCCGCGCCCCCGCCGCGCACCGATCATTTGGCCACTAAATTTCCTTTGTCCGATTTTGCTCCGCCAACCTCTCCACTGGCATCCGCGCTGCATCCGGCACTCAAAACAAAGTGGGCAGGTTGGTGTCGCCTTTCAGAGGGATGCCAGGGTGGATTCATCAATGCGGAATGTCATCCGCACGATGCCATGGAGAGGTGGGCAGAACCATCGATGACGAATGTCGTTTACGCGACGTGATGGAGGGGTGGGTAGAAGCCATCGATGCTGAATGCCGTTTACGCGACGTGATGGAGGGGTGGGTAGAAGCCATCGATGCTGAATGCCACCCACAGAGCATGTCACATACAGGTACACGTATGTAAGATCATGCAGATGACATTCTATAGGCCGAACCACCATCAGTCCAAAATCGATCACCCCGATTGGCCGAGGTGTAAAGCACATACGGGGCGCAAGGGGGGCTGGATGGAGAGGAATGCGGAGGGGGGGCGACACGAGAAAGGATCGCACCACACTGCATGCGGCGATTAAGGTGAGGTATGCAAATAGCTGCCCACCACCGCCACCGAAGGGGGCGAGTGCACCCGCATGCACCAAGCCTCAGAGAGAGAGAGAGTGAGCCGCCCACATCGCCGTCTCAGTGAAACAAGCAGAGAGTGGCAAGCCGCTGGGGATCCCACAATGTAAGGCAGCGTACTGCACACGCCACGTGTCACTTCTTCCCAAACATCTATCAGGCATCTCCTTCAGCTGCAGCAGCTGAGCTCCCCCTTGTGGGGCTGCCCCCCCTGGAGGGTCTTGCATCCCCATACCCCCCTTGGCGGGCCTCCTCGGCGCCTTCACGAGGGCTGGCGCTCGCAAGACCATCCACGGCATGCACAACGCCGCCAGTTCTGCACCGACGCAATGCACAAGAGACGTGTACGCCTCTCTCCCTCTCTCTCTCGCCTCCAGCACATGGGGGCACACCCGAAGGCAAGCCCTCTGGATCGCCGACGCCACGCGAAGCTCGATTCGATACAACCTAAACTGCGCCGGACAGTTCCGGCAACAAGGCAGCGCAAGCACACGACGCCGCAAGGTGATTGCCGCAACGCCAGTTCCGTGTCAACGCCGCACCTGCAGCACGTTGTCTGTGTACGACCGGAAGGGCCAAACCTGAGCACCCCAAACCAGCCCCATCGGCAAGCCTCACATAGCTGGACCCAGAGCTCGCGGAGGGAGAGGTGAGGGGGGACACATGCGGGTGCAATGCTCTGACTCGAGGGACACTCTGCATCGCCCAGAAAACGACATGCACTAACGCCACTGGACTCATGTCGGGATCGCGGACCCGTGGGAATCGTTGCTTCGGCGCCCGGCAAACAGAGTGGGCGCCGGCTGTGTGCATTCCCATCCCTCATCCAGCCTGCTTGAACTGAACTGAACATGTCCTGCTATGCGCACATGCTCAGGTTGCGCCCATGCTGACGCATTGGCGATCGTAGATCAATTATAATCGACGGAGCCACAGCATGCATGCAGCGGGAGGCCCCGCAGCGCAAGGGGCGAGGGGGAATGGGAGCCATCTAGACCCATTGTAGAAGGCCCGCGGGCAGTCCCCCAGCATATTCGCGCCAATTCCCGTGATCACCGAACACTTGCATTGACACATGTCCGCACGAGGAAGATGACGCACGTTGTAGTGGACGAATGCAAAGAAGAGCATCAAGAGGTTGATGTAGAACAGCTTGTTGTTCTGCACCTGGGTGATCGTGAGGGAGAGGATGAGCGAGCGGATCGTGAAGAAAGGGTACCCGAACACGAGCATCTTGTCATTGTATACCAAGAAGAGGCGCCCGAACATCTCTGCCCCAAACCAACCCTCGCCCTGCACCCTGAGGAACTCCTTTACCACGCCCGGAGCTCCCATCTGTCCGGCTGGGCGCCAAGAGAGGACCCATCCGACTACGCACCCGGGCGCACGTCGAAAAGCCCCCTCGAACCTCCCAGCAACCCGGGCGCCCATTTGGAACTGACTACGGGAGCGTGAACGATGTCGGGGAAGCTATGAGAGATCCAAGCGCAGCAGGTGCGCGGGGGTTGTGGTGGAGGGGTCGGGACTCGTCGAGTGTTGAGCCCAAACCATGTACTTTGATTACAATTTCGATATTTATTAAGGAATTCCGTTATGTGTTAAAGGGGAACATGGTTTTGGCACAATGCTGGACGAGTCTTCACCCCTCGGTGTGGGGGGCGGCAGAGGAATCAGCTGCAAAACTTGCGTAGCGGGGTGACACATATCCATCTTGCCGATAACACGCCCTCCTCAGCTCGTGCGGGATCGATAGCATGGGAGCGAGGAGGGAACTCTAGAAGAAGATTGCATGGTTCCCGCTGCCGAGCTGCGTTCGACTGGCGCGAGGCAGCTAGCTGCATTGCAAGCTATGAGCAGGCGATTAGCAGCTGTGCGTGATGGTGGGGTGAGGAAGGAGACAGGAGCCCAGGGGGAGAGGGGCTCTGCACGGGCGGAGGAGTTCATTTTGCTCCAAACGCAGCCCACTTGGGGTCCAGCAGGGGGGGCTAGGCTAGCGATGACGGCGAGGGAGCTGACTCTGGCATCGAAGCCAGGCTTTGACTTCTGGCCCCTCGCTCAAACTCCAGCTGTCGCCCTTCACGCTTTGAGCAGCTTCTCTCGCCTGCGATCCCACCAGTCATCAACCAGCCAAGACATCCGCACATCGCCACTGCGCTGTCATCCATCAGCGGGCACCGCCGCGTGGTGATCCATGACCGGACACCACTGCGCAGTCCTGCGAGGTATGGCCAGGAGCTATGGCGCACGAGACGCGGGGAGCAGAGGTTCTGTGGGGCGAAGGACTTTCGATGGCAATAGATCCACGCGGCCGTGAAACTGCACTCTCGGCGTCCTCTTTGTTGCGTCGCAAGCAAGGCCACTGACCATTGGCTTGAACCTGACACTGGAGGAACCAGTTTGAGACATCGACCGAGACGGCTGAGGAGTGGAGTGCACCCTCAGCATGGCGAGCACATGAGGGTGAGGGGCGAGGGCCTAGCAGAGGACAGAGGGGTGCGGAGGGATGCCAGACAGGGCAGGTCGGGGTGCCCTTGCCTTTACGCATCGCAAGAGGAGAGTCACCAAAAAGCATTGCATCAACAGAAGCACCACGAGAACGATGTAGGCCACAATCTGCTCGGACCCCCCTTCCCCACGGCCGCCCCTGAGTACCACTGCGCGCATGTGGGAACTGTGCCGGCGGCGAGTGGCACTCCCAGCCTGCGAGCGAGGCGTCTCAGGATTATACGGTGTCACTGTCCTCCTGCGGCCCTCCTCGGCCTAAAAAACATATCGATCCCCCAATGCTGCCCGGATAGGTTCTGTGTCAGGCATCGAAGCTGCCTACCGTAGCGTAGCGAGATCGAAGAGGTTCTGAAAAGGCACTCATGGGAGGCAGCATGGGCGGCGGCATGGGAGGCAGCATGGGAGGCAGTATGGGAGGCAGGCAGTATGGGAGGCAGCATGGGCGGCGGCATGGGAGGCAGGCAAGGCAGGGGCACCTGCGCGATATGCAGGTCAAAGTCATCGCCCGGAAGAGTGAACCAGCCGCCGTTTGGGCATGTCACCGACTCGTCCATCCCCAGCACCCAGATGGCTTTGCCTTCCTGCACGTCCGTCCCCGGGCGCAGCTTGTGAAGCTCACGCCCCCTCACCCTCGGTCGTACATGTTCCTATATCGCACGCCCTGCTCCACCCTGCTCCACCCCCTGCAGCATCCCTGCCGTGCAAAGGCATGGGAAGACAGGCCAATGGATCCTCAGGCAGAGAAGACCGAGACCGAGACCAAGACCGAGACCGAGATTGAGATTGAGACTGAGACTGAGAAGGACGCACAAGAAAGCAGAACGTGCAAAGGGGACGGGCCGTGCGGGAATCAAGGGGGGAGTGGGAAGCGCAAGGCGCGGCGGAAGGGGGTGAGGCGGCAGCATGGGAGAGGCTCCAGGGCGAGAGAGCGCCCACATAGTAAATCTGCTGGCAGACGAGCATCTCGAAGCACCAGGAGAGCACCGGCAGGAACGCTAACGTGAGAGCCGTCACGACCACCCCTAGGATGACCGCCTGCAGTCAGCACGCCGCCTCCCCGACCACTCTGCTTCCTCAGCCTCTCGTTCAGACACACAGCTGCCGCCCTCGCTGCCTCCGCCACTTCGCCGGCCCTCCATCACCTCTCCGGGCTCCCCACAGTCCCTCGGGCGCCCCCCTTCGGCACGAAGCCCCGCCACCACGCCCTCTAAAGAACAGCGCGGGCGCATACCCTCAGCACACGGTGGAGCATACCCTCAGCACACCCTCAGCATACTCTCAGGACACCCTGAGCGTACGGTGGAGCATACCCTCAGCACACCCTCAGCATACAGTGGCGTGCTTGGCGGCGCAGACCTCACGGACCCTGGATCAAATCTGCGGCTCAGAGTGGATGCTGCAGACGCTGGTGTTCCTGGCTGAACGTGCAGGCTGCAGTAGCTAAGTGCCGCGAAGCCTGTAGGTTCCAAACGGTAGACTCCAGACTCCAACACTGAGGAGCGCGGCCCGCCGTCTCGCCCGCGTGGCGCTGGCAAGACTGCGGGCTCGACCTGCGCGAGTTGTCACCCGGACGCGGCGCGCAGCCCCACCCGCACATGGTTCACGGAGGGGGCGTGCTCACAACCGGAGGCGGCGCGACTCGGCTGCCACGCCAGCGGCCTATGGGAGGCAGGGTGGGCCGCACGGCTCTGCGAGTGAAAATGACGTGCCTGAAACTCAGCTATCATTCGGTCTAAGATGCCGGGGCGAGAAGGTTCTGCGACCGACAAGCGACCCCCCTCCTCCCCCTCTCCCAGGCCAGTGACCCCCACTTTGGCATAGCTTGGGCTGCTGAGGCCTGGATGCCACGTGGATGCCACGTGCGCGGGGATGTATCGCGGATTATGGCGCAGGAGACCGCGGGTTGCAAAACCTATCTCAGGCCAGAAAGTGTTGCTGGAAAGAAGGCGTGAGCCCGGGCGGCACTCACGCTGCCCAGGCGGTGCATGCCTGCTTCACCCCATTCGTGTCCTCCAATTTCGCAGCGCCACCTGATTAACCCCCCCTCCCTCCTCCCACCCACGTCAACCGATTCTCTTCTTCAAGCTGTATATTCTTCACCAAATCAGACTATCCGGGGCCACTCTTGTTCGATGGAGACCGCTCCACTCCCCCAGCGCTCGCCATACCGAATCCGCCCCTTCACCCCATCTCACCTTCTGCCACAAGTCTGTTTGGATGGGTCCCCCAACCCCGCTCTCACATCCCCGCTCCCCGGGCCTGATGGCGCAACCCCGGTCATTCTTCTTCGCAGGGACCTGTGGCCCTCCCCGAGGGTGGTAGGAGCCTGTGCGGCATTGTCCGCAGGATGGGGCAGTAGGAGCCTGTGGAGCACGGATCTTATCATCCAACGTCTCCCAGGCCGCTGGATCTGCCAACCATGCTGTAAATCTGATGGCTATCTGATACCCTGTTGCTCCAATAGCTCGAGCCCCCTACTTTTGCAACGCTGCATGCTCCGGGTTAGCTTGAGGGGTGAGGCGCCGTCTCACCTGACCCCACGCGACCCACACTCGGCGTCTCCCCCGCGCTGTTCCACTCCTCGGTGCTCAGCAGCGACACGGCACCCCGCAGGTCATCCTCCAGCTCCTCGGTGTCCACAACGTTATCTGACCCCCATCACAAGAATCTCCCCCTCTGAGCAGCCTCCCCCCCCTGCGCTCTATCGGATGGCCACAGCGCTCCGGTCTTCCCTCGATCGAGCGGCTCTGCCTCCCTCACGGAACCCTAGCCAAGGCATGAGGGCTGAGGGAGCCGATGATGGGCCGCACATCCCCCCAGGCCCGAGGCCTGCGTTATGGAGTTTCAGTCAGTCAACGACCCTTCCCCCACAAGAGCTCCTGGGTCCGCTCACCTTTTTGCGTGAGGCTGCGGTGAAGCTGCCGAAGCTTGCTCCCCATAACTCCCCAAAACCTTGCGTAAAATTTCTGACTCGGTGCAAGCACCCCCCTCCCCATTATAGCACATTTCCCCGGATCTCTTCGTTGATGCTTCAGCCCAGCACTACTTGTGGATAAGACCCTGGCAATGTTTTAAAGTGCAACTGCTGCTGCGGCGGAGAGTCGAGGGGCGGATCTCAAAGATCGAGAGGGGGCTTGTTCATCGGCATCGCATATCAGGGGGGCGTGGGTGGACTGAACTCGGTCTACTTGGGCCCAGCGGGCTCGTTGGAGCACTGCCAGGCAGTTCCGTCGGCGGCAGAAGAAGGGACGAACAGAGATCGAAGAGATATTGCCTTGGGGCAGCAAAGGCACTGCCTACCATACAGAGTAATGCGCGACTCTGGCTGAGAACATCATCGCGGCAGAGGGCGGGGCGGAGGGTGGCACAGTGCGTCCTATCCACTGTGCGGCTCCCTTGCAGCTTTGAAGGTTGGCGTGCGCGGCAAGCCGATACCTCCTTGAGCGTCGCGAGTTTCTCCAGCACTCCCGGTGCACTGATGAAGTACGCATAAGACAGCGTGATCATCGGCATCATGCCCCACATTAACGCCACGACCCCCAGCTTGAAGTAGAACAGTGCGAACACGCTGATGGGCCCCGCGTCACATGACATATCTTCCTCTGCTGTCTCGTCTTCTGGCACGTCAAGATTAAATAGGGACGAGATGCTGGCCATCTCGGCATCGGTCTGCTCCAAAATGATGCCCAGGACCTACACGCCCAGGCCAACACCGGAACTGCAGTTAGCAGGAGTGAGCAACACTCTGGGCTGCTGCATCCCCATGAACCATGTTACGAAGCTCCCAAGGCGAAGGGAGCTTCTTGGCAGCTTCGCGTGATTTGCAGCAGACGCGCCACGTGGGGCAAGCAAGGAGCAGGTTGACACCCTTCCCTCTCCCTCGCCCTCTGCGAACATTCCAAAGCTGTGGGATCCGAGTTGTGGCGTGTCGCTGGCAGAACATTGCAGAAACATGTCGGGGCTCTGTGAGGGCGCCATTCCCCCCACGGGCATGCCCCACAGCCCCTCGCAGCGCATCTGAGAGATGAGATGAAGAGTCGCATGCATTCCTCGCTAGCAACGCTTCAACCTGCCTGATTCTCCACCTCCATCCCTGAGCCCCGTGTCTCGCATCCCAAACGCTCGCACCCGGCGTGAAGACCGGCGCGGCTCCACCTGTAAAAAGTTTATCAGAATGTCGAAGTTGGCACTGATCTCCTTCCCCCCGCTCCCGCCACTGGCGATCGAGAACACCAGGAAAGAGACGATGAGCACAACGAAAAACGCACTCGTCATGATCTCGGCCCTCTTCCATGCCTCCTGCTTTGACTCAACCCACCAACCCCACCTCCTTCCCATCCACGGCGGAGAGTCACGGCGGCGACCCCACAGGTGGGTCAGAAGCGTTCAGCGTCGCATGCCCAAGCTACTGGCCCCTACTCAGCACTGGCAGGGGTTGTGAGGGAGGCGAGCTCAGCCTTCGGCTTTTTGCTTCCCTTAGCCAATTTAGTAATGGTGTGCCTTTCTATAGTCAAGAGGGACTTCCCTTAGCCAATTTAGGGGTGTGCCTTTCTATAGTCAAGAGGAACTTCCCTTAGCCAATTGAGGGGTGTGCCTTTCTATAGTCAAGAGGGACTTCCCTTAGCCAATTGAGGGGTGTGCCTTTCTTAGAGGGCAGGGCTGAGAAGGCGGAGGAAGCGGGCGAATCCGGGAGCAAATCAGCAACGTCAAAAGGGAGCTTCCGCATGTTGAGTGCCCCAGCCAAAAGGGAACCCTCTCCCAGCGCGTCTTACCACTCACGCAGCGCGCGGAGGGCTAGGAGGCAGACAAGAGCTTGAGCAGTCCCCACACCTTGCCTTCACACGACTTGCATCCGTTGAAGGTGTTGCTCAGGCCCTCCGCACACACTGCACACATGCGCCCCTGCACCCGCACCGAGCCGCACATGTCATCTCACAGAGACGCGCCTGCACCCGCACCGAGCCGCACATATCATCTCAGCGTGGTGATGCGTCCGCACCTGCACTGGGCCGCACATGTCATCTCACACAAAGGCCCTCGCCACTCCGCACTGAGCCGCACATGTCATCTCACACGTGCCCCCGCATCCGCACCGAGCCGCACATCAACTCACACGTGCGCCTCGGCACCCTGCACCGAGCCGCACATGTCATTCTTCACACAAGTGCCCCCGCACCTGCACCGAGCCGCATGTCATCTCACACAAAGTGCCCCGCGCACCCACACTGAGCTGCACATGTCATCTCACACAGTACTCCCCGCACCCTCACTGAGCCGCACACATGTCATCTCACACATGCACCCTCGCACCCGCAATTCTGAGTCACGTCATCTCACACAAAGTGCCCCCCGCACCCGCACCGAGCCACATGACATCTCATACGTGCCCCCGCACCCGCACCGGGAGCCGCGCATGTCATCTCACACAGCGCCCCGCACCTGCACCAGTTTTTCACATGTCATCTCATACAAAGTGCCCCTACACCCGCACCGAGCCGCACATGCCATCTTACACAGTGCCCCCGCACCTGCACCGAGCCGCACAGCACCTCACAAATGCACCCCCGCACCCGCACCGAGCCGCACATATCATTTCACACATGTGCCTCCCCTCGCACCCGCACTGACTGCACATGTCATCTCACATGCACCCTCGTGATCTCGTACCCGAGCTGCACATGTCATCTCACACAGTGCGTCCGTACCCACTGAGCGTACATGTCATTCACACAGTGCCCCCGCACCCGCACCGAGCCGCACAGTCATCTCACACAGCACCCCCGCACCCTCACCGAGCTGCACATGTCATCTCACACATGCACCCCCGCACCTGCACTGAGCCGCACATGTCACTTCACACAAAGTGCCTCCCCGCACCTGCACCGAGCCGCACATGCGCACGCCCTCACACATGCCAGTTCGCACCCGCACCGCCGAGCCGCACATGTCATCTCACACAAGTGCCCCTGCACCCGCACCGAGCCGCACATGTCATCTCACACATGCGCCCCTGCACCCGCACCGAGCCGCACATGTCATCTCACACAGGCGCCCCTGCACCCGCACGGAGCCGCACATGTCATCTGGATGGTGCTTAACGGCTTTTCAGGGGCTTGCCCGATGTGGGCGACGCTTCAATTGACCGGAGGTGTCACACCACTGAATATGCTGAAGAAAATTACAAACTAGGCGCTTACCTCCGCCCCCCCCCTCGCTAGGCGCTTACCTCCGCCCCTCGCTAGGCGCTTACCTCCGCCCCTCGCTAGGCGCTTACCTCCGCCCCTTGCTAGGCGCTTACCTCCGCCCC
>LGRX02014730.1:0-21564 GCA_001247695.2 Cymbomonas tetramitiformis
ACAACATTTCCAGGCTGAGGGATTCCCCGAGGCCGCACCCGCCACCCCGAGGTTACAGCATTTCCAGGCCGAGGGATTCCCCGGGGCCACACCCGCCACCCCGAGGTTACACTCCCGAAGGGGTACAACGATGTGTCTCTGTGGGGCACTCCTCCTGTCGGTCACACGCCGCGATCCATCCATCCCGAGGATAGGGGGCCGCTGCTCGCAGTGAGAGGGACAGGGGCGCGCGGGAACCTGGAAGTAGCGCGCCAGGCCGAAGTCGCACAGCTTGAGCTGCCCGCGGTTGTTGAACAGCAGATTGGAAAGCTTCAAGTCGCGGTGAACGATGCGGTGGCGGTGGAGGAACTCCACGGCTTGCAGCAACTGCGCACGGCATAAAGTCATAAAGCGCTCAGGCGAGTTCATGTGGGGCCCGCTCGATCACATCTGGTCATACGGCGGGCATCGGCGGGCTTCAGCCGGGATGTTGCGACACGTGGCATGAGTATGGGCACGGCGGGTGGCTTGAGGAGTGTGAGGGAGCGCGTATTTCCCGAGCCCAAACTTTGTGAATACTCCATGCGAGCTGCTCAGCACTATTGTCGCTGAATCCCCGCCTCCGCGAATAGTGCCAACCGACTGACCGCCGCAAAACCCTAACGTATGCGAGATGACAGGATTTCAGTTGTCGCACGAGCTTATAGGAGTCGCTACGATGATACCAATGCATGCGAAATGTTTCTCCGCTGAAAGGAGCCTTCCTGTAACTGAACCGCAATGGCAGCTCTGTGAAAGATGCCGCCGCATCGCAATGTGAGAGATGATAGTTTTCACACCATTTTCGGCGGGAATACCTGCAGAAAGAGGCTCTTAGACTCTGCCTCGGAGAACGGAGTGCGCATGGTGTCCACCAAGCGGGCGAGATCATGTTCACAGTATTCAAACACCAAGAAAATGCTGTTCCTTTCCACCAACACAACTGGTATTTGTAAGACAACGCCCGCGATCATGCTATGCGCTCGTGGCGCGTTGGAGTAATAAAATATCAAGCTTTGGTGCCACCAAGAGAGGCGCGTCGGCTGGACACAGATGGTCAAGGTGTCGTGTGCGGGCACGGATAAATCTAGAGACCCAATCTCTCGTGTACCTCTCGGCTATCCAAGAAATTGCTGAAGTTCGCGCCACCAAAAGATCGTCGGATTAGACCCGCTCGTGCATGTACCAAAGACGTCTCGGGCACCACAGGATCCAGAATGTCTCGCCGGAACAGTGAGCACTGAAATAATGAAAAGAACTGAAGGGTCCTTCTGAGTAAGGCTGCCACGTCGGCGCACAAACCCGCGCGCCTGGCCGCTACGCCAGGGGCGGAGTCGTGCGCCTTTGACAATAGAAAGGGACACAGACATGAGTTCAAAGAACAAATTTAGCGTCGACAGAAGCAACGCGCCTGTCTTTCTTGTTACCGGTCACTACCTTCTTCAACTTCACAATATTTGGATGATCAATGGATTGGAGTATGCGAAGCTCCCGGACCGCTGTCACAGGCACACCTGCGGAGGAAGCCATGGTAGCGACCTAAGGTAAATGATCAAAAAACTCCGGGAAAAGGTGAGCAGAGCTTACCATCTCTCTCCCGGTCCATTCGGACTTTCTTGAGTGCCACGATTTCATTTGTTGGCTTGTGCCGAGCACGATCTGTAAAATTCACAACCCGAAACAAATAATAAACGTGAACGGAGAGGTAGAAGTGAACAGATCGCGAATGACACTCACATACAACGCCGTATGTTCCCTCGCCGATCCGGTTTATCTTTTCGTAGTTCCACACGTCATCTTCCGCCAGTGGTTTCACTTCTTGGTCTTCCTTGGTTGCCATTCATGAAGACGCCACGAATCGAGGAGAGACTAACAAAATAAACGGAACAGCCGTTGCATCCTTATCGAGAGTGGATTTCGTGAGGAATCGTTTTGCTCAGGTGAGGAAAGCACAATTCGCACGCACACAATGATGAAGAGAGCGAAAGGCAAGGGTAAGCAGGCGTCTCAGGCGTCTCGGATGAACCCAAATATTGAAGAGGGTTCAGGGTTTATTCTGCGCTTGATGTCACATCGACAGGTGTGAGACACTCTCACAAGTCAGAGCCTTTTCCCCCATTTTTTCGATTTTCTCTCTTTCTCTATGACGTTCGGGTTTTTGGCAGCCTTGGTGACACCAATCACGCGTGACACCGAGGCCCTCAGATGTGCCCTCGAATTTAAGCGCTCACCTTGCCCCCCCCCAACAACCACCCCAAATACTTTATTTCGGCAACCCTCTAGCATCTTGGGATACTTTACACCAAGGCTCAACATCGATAGTTCCGATAACCGATGCTGAAATCTGTATAGGCAGCCCTGACCGGGAGTCCCGGTGCAGGCCCCTGTATGACAGATTCCTAGGTAGCCAACACTGGACCGTGACTGATCCGTAAGCCTGTGCTGTGACACACCGAGTGTCACAGGTAGCTAGACTCGAGACCGTTCCGACTCCGTGACCGTTCCGGGTATATCTAGCTTAGGGTTTTATTTCTTATACGAGTTTATCTATATTGGTTCACTGACTGTCTGATATCTTGAACCGGGATATTCCAGTAGGTCGTGGACCCATTCCACGCTATTTTTCCACAGCTAATTTGGCCATGATTGGCTAAAACAGCCGCTTGGAGAGGTGGTGCGCGACGGCGCGTTTGGGTACGCACGGGAAATTTGAGATGAGCGGTTTACGGTGAGCGTCTTGAGCCGCAGCTATCGGGGGATTCGACCTGGACCGGGCCTAGTCGACGCAATGTTCATTTACGGTATTATGCTTGCACTGATCCCGCTTGGTGCCGATTTTTGGGCTGGTGGCTATAGCACCTTCGACCTCGACGACGTCTTCCAGTGCCCCTCGCTCGCATGGCTCTACCGCTCTTTCCGTAATTGTGGCGTCGCATCTTCCCCACGACATTACCCGAGCGCGCCCCGGCGTACCACCTCCCATCAGGCTTTCAAAGTTATGGGAGTTACCACAAGAGCGAAGAAGTCCCTCACGAGGGACAGCGACATTGATGCCTCGCTGAGGCTTATCGACGGGGTTCGGAACAGCCCGACGGTGCGGACACCGACTGTTCCGACCCCCGACCCTGCTTCGAACGGGGACGCCGACGTGGCCATCAGGCGTTACTTGCAGGAGCAGGCGAGGCTGACCGACGAGATCTACAAGGCACGTCTGCATCGTGCCTGGGCCAAGAGCATCCGCGAGGACGTTCTTGGTGACAAGAAACATCATTTCCGCGGTACGGACGACGCTGGCCTTCTGTCCGACCTGGTGGTGCAGCTACGTACGGAGTTCGAGTCTGCTGGATTGGAGTTGAAGTCCTTTGATCTCGACGACCCCCTTACCCCGGTTGTGAGCCGGGTGAATGGCCTTCTATACGACGTGCTGGCTCTCGTGGTGGAGAAGCACAGCAACGCGTATGTCTGGCTCACTGGTACGGATGCTTCGTCTGACCGAGATGGCCGGCGAGCTTTGGTCGACATCATCAAGGGCTGCGTACCGGTGGCGCTGCGGGAGTCGCAGCAAGAGGAGCATGCGGCCTTGCGTTACCCCGCGAACGTGGACCCGCAGCCGATCTTGGCGCGGGAGCAACGTTTGGTGCGGGACAACAGGGCCTCCGACTGGACACCTGCTACGGAGGCTACGCGTAAGCTGAGCCTGTACACCAGGCTTGACCCGCGGCGTTCTACGCTGCGGTTAAGGTGCGCTACCCCATGGCTGCTGATTTGGCCCATGTACCGTTGGCCTCACTCCGCTCCATGGTGGTAGAGATCTACCAGGCTTGGGCTCCGACTGACACGGGGAAGGCAGCTTCTGGAGCGGACGGCATCTGAGCGCACCTCTCCAGCAGCGAGTACGACGCCCTCCTCGTGAAGATCACGGAGCTCAAGGAATTGGTGCAGCGGCAGCACGGGGAGGGCGCTCCGGTGGTGCGGCAGCAACGGTTACAGCAGCGGCAGCAGCGGCAGCAGCGTGCGCAGCATCCGAAGGGATTCCGTATGGGGCAGCACAAGGCGCCGCCCGTGGGATTCGACCGGGACGACCAGCGAGCGAAGCCGTTCTGCGGCAGGTAGGTGCAAGAAGGCAGGCAAAGGTGAGAGCTATCACTTCTACCGCGACTGCCCGTTGGGCGGGCGCCGACACCCGCCCACCTCTGCCGCGGCATTCTGCATTCCTATCGACGAGAAGGACGCGGAGGGCGTGCATGCACTTGCCATGTGTGCGCTCTTTCAGCAGGCAGCGGACGATGGCGCGGAGTCCTTTGCTCGTGCGGCTGCCGCGTACGGGCCGCTTGCGGTGCTTTGTGCGGGAGCGGTGGGCGGCATCGACGTGTCCGCCTACGGCTTCGCGGTGGAGCAGCAGTCAGCTTCCGACCAGTGTCGACACTGGTACCGGTTCAGGATCGGATTCGGATCCGGTACGCACGGACCCCCACGGTCCCATCCCCGACGGTACGACTTTTTGGACGGTCTCATCGTGTACCGGAACTGACGGACCCAAATAATACGCGGTCTCACCACGTCCCAGTACCATCGATACTGAACTAGCTACGGTCTCGGACCCGACAGACCTAGAGATATCACGGTCTCATCGTGTCCCAGCACCGTCAATGCCAAAAAATATCGAGTCCGTCTCATCGTGTATCGGAACCGGCGGGTCGACTCGTCAGTTCGGCTGGTTGTGGTGCCCGCTCCCACGCTGAACGTTGTAATCGTGACAAGTGGACTCTTGAGACGAAACTTGGGCTCTCTCACTCTCACAAAATGTTTTTCAAGGACTGTAAGGGCTCCTCTCAGTGAGCGAATAACAACCGTACTGAAGGTATCACATAGTCACAAATCTGGTAAAGAAAAAAAACAGCAGGTGATAGAACACTAGTATCGCTCGACCACTTTATTGTGCAGTATGATGATGGAAAAGAACAAGTGGAGCTAGGCGTCGAAATCAAAATCCCCGGCAGTTGGTTCAACGAAATGACCGCGGCTGAGAGAAAGCTATCGTTCGATTGTGTTGCTGTTGAGTCATGTGTAGAGGAGTGAAATGCCGTCATTTCAAGCTATCGAACGTACGGTCAGTTTTCAGTACAATCAGAATTTTCGCCTGGATTGAAACGTATCGAAAAAGACTATGAGAACCGACGAGCCGGAATGAGGGTCAGAGCCGAGCTGGACCGAAACCGATGGCACCGCCCGCAGGGCGGTATCATGCCAAACCGGAACCGATGAGACCGCCCGAAGGGCGGTCTTGGGACCGATCGACGGTACCGCCCGAAGGGCGGTATCGGAGTGAACCGGGCTCGATGGGACGATTCGGAGAGCGGTCTCATCCCCGACGGCACCGCACGCACTACGGTCTCAACGAGTCCGGATATGTCCCAGTGTAGACACTGCTTCCGACGAGCCCGTAGGAGACGGCATTCTTCGACGGCTCGACGATCTTGCCGCGGAGGTTCACTCCGCGGCCAATCACCAGGTGCACTTCACACACGCATCTTTCCCGCCTTCTGACGGCATCGAGCAGCAGGCTTCGGCTCTGGTGTGCGGACCCGCCACGGCGGGGACCACGCCGGAGGAGCAGGTTCCGGCAGGTGGTGCGGCGGCATCGGCATCCGCCGTGCCGGCCCCTGCTATGCCTGTCTCGCAGGGGAAGGATGTGAAACCCGCGCCACTTCAATCGGCGCGGGTAAGCACCACAGCGGACGCGGACGGTGAGTTCGCGGGGTTCGTTCAGACCGTCAACCACGCCGCCATCGGGCAGGTTGATCTCACGGGTTACGACACGGACGATTACGAGGACCTCGCCGACGGCAGCTTCGTCGTGAAGCCGCGGGCTCCGGCCATTTCGGCAAATCATGCGTCGGAGTCCGCGACCCACGTGCCTCAGTCTGGTGGTGCATCCCGCACCTACGGTTGTGGCAAGCCGCCATGGGGCTTCCCCGCACACGCGGGCCCGTGGGGATTTCATTACTTTGTCTCTCTCTTTCTTTTGATCTCGATCATGGGGGTGGGAGCTGCCGCCTACACGGCGGCCAATGACATCAACTCTGTGCAGGTATCGGGTCGGGCTGCGGCGCAGCCTGTACTGTGCAGGGGAGACTTATGCATCTACCCCGGTATATCCGAGCTGGACCCCGTTACTCTGGATGCAGTACTGCACTCCCTGGGTGCTGCGACGGTGGTTCACCGGCCGCCTGACCCACTGGAGAGCGGTGCTGCAAGCTACTACCGTGGGCATTGTGGTGACGGTGCACCTCTGGACTTTGACCCCGAGTAGCTTTCCTTCTGGCTCTGGCAGTGCACCACTCTGGTGGGGTGCTGAGATGTGCTTTGACCTCAACATGGTCTTCAATTTGGTTTATGCTTTACTTTGACATCTACAATCTTCAATCTGGTTTGCTGCCACAGTGCTTTTCAGTAGTTTAGCAGGACCTGAGTGCCTGTATGTTTCTGCTCTTGTGCCGGCTAGAGGGTTTCAATTTGTGTATCAGAATAGCACAGTTGAATTAGCAGTTAGGTTTGTCACCCTAGCTCCTACCCTAGCTTATCTTGACTTCTCTGACTTACCTGTCAGTCACCACCCACAGTGCTGGGGTGGTGTGCTGAAATCTGTATAGGCAGCCCTGACCGGGAGTCCCGGTGCAGGCCCCTGTATGACAGATTCCTAGGTAGCCAACACTGGACCGTGACTGATCCGTAAGCCTGTGCTGTGACACACCGAGTGTCACAGGTAGCTAGACTCGAGACCGTTCCGTCTCCGTGACCGTTCCGGGTATATCTAGCTTAGGGTGTATTTCTTATACGAGTTTATCTATATTGGTTCACTGACTGTCTGATATCTTGAACCGGGATATTCCAGTAACCGATACAATCGATTAATCGTGAGCATTGGAATCGATCGATTCCAGATTTGCAAATTTTTTGCACCATTAGTATTGATCAATGCAATGGCGTCTGATATCGGTATTCATCGCGATGGCTTCATGAACTATCGACATTGCTCGATTGTGCCGGGCCGAAAATCGTAATTGCTCGATTCCACAGTGAAATTTGGTTGTATCAAGGGTATCGGGGTAATCAAGGGTATCGATAATCTGCATTGGTGAAATCTCACCATCACGCCCTGGGCCCACGATAATCTGCCAGAGCCCAGATTTCAAATTTCAAAATTTGAACTTTTGACAGTTGACCGCATGACACGTCGTCTACCATGTTCACGTTCACGCGTTCAGCCAATGGAACGCCGAGAATGGTGATTCGGAATGCGTACCGTATCAATAATATAACATTTACGCTGAGAATAATGTCATTGTCACGAGTCCGCTGTAATCCTGCAAGCATGCAACTGTAGAACAGAGGGAGCTGAAATCATCCTCATAGCGCGCCCCGAAAGGCTCATCTAGGTCAGATCAACCTAGGAAACCGCGGCAGGGCAAAACTACGCAGAGCGCTAAAAAGGTCGTGCCGGCGGAGAAACAGCAGAGGAGGTGGAAGCGGAGCGAGGCTGCATCTGTGGTGGAAAAAGAGGGCGGAAGCGAGGCTGTCAGGGATATGACCGATTACATATGTGGCATACATGTCATACATGTCATGTCATACCATGTCATGTCATGTCATATGTCATAATGACATACAGTCGTCGAGTATTGTCAGTACGGTCGACTATGACATGTACAATCATAATGTCTGTCATCCGCCTAAGGTGAGTGACATCTGCCATCGAGAGGCCAAGTATATGGCATCGAGATGGCGAAGCAAGACAAGTTCTTGAAGAACCGAAGGGTCCTGATAAGACGCGTCTTCGCTTCTAGCATGCACTGCTGAAATCTGTATAGGCAGCCTTGACCGGGAGTCCCGGTGCAGGCCCCTGTACAATGACAGATTCCTAGGTAGCCAACACTGGACCGTGACTGATCCGTAAGCCTGTGCTGTGACACACTGAGTGTCACAGGTAGCTAGACTCGAGACCGTTCCGACTCCGTGACCGTTCCGGGTATATCTACTATCTAGCTTAGGGTTTATTTCTTATGCGGGTTTATCTATATTGGGTCCAGGATTGTCTGATATCCGTGAACCGGGATATTCCAGTAGGTCGTGGACCCATTCCACGCTATATTCCACAGCTACTTTGGCCATGATTGGCTAAAACAGCCGCTTTGAGAGGTGGTGCGCAACGGCGCGTTTGGGTACGAGTGGGAATTTTGAGATGAGCTGTTTGCGGTGAGCGACTTTGAGCCGCAGCTATGGGGATTCGACCTGGACCGGGCTTCGTCGGCGCAATGTTCATTTACGGTATTACGCTTGCCCTGATCCCGCTTGCTACCGATTTTTGGGCTGGTGGCTGCAGCACCTTCGACCTCGACGACGTCTTCCAGTGCCCCTCGCTCGCATGGCTCTGCCGCTCTTTCCGTAACTGTGGCGTCGCATCTTCCCCACGACATTACCCGAACGCGCCCCAGCGTGCCATCTCCCATCAGGCTTTCAGAGTTATGGGTGTTTCCACTAGAGCAAAACGGTCCCTCACGAGGGACTCCGACATCGACGCCTCGCTGAGGCTCACTGACGCGGTTCGCAACACGCCGATGGCTAGATCACCGGCTGTTACGAACCCCGACCCTGCTTCCAACACCGACGCCGACGTTGCGACGAGGAAGTATCTGCAGGAGCAGTCCAAGCTTGTGGACGAGGTCTACAAGGGGCGGCTCCATCGGACATGGGCCAAGGGTATCCGCGAGGATATCCTTGGCGACAAGAAGCATTATTTCAGCGGCACTACTGACGCGGGTCTCCTCTCCGATGTGGTGGTTCAGCTACGTACTGATAGGGCTTCGCTAGCAAGCGAATAGATATGATACAAGCGAGGCTATTATGGAACGTTAATCGCTCACGCAGAGTACGTGCGGATATGAGTGCAGTGCTTCGTCCGAAGTGACTGCTGTAGCTCAACGCTACCTCATTTTACGCAATGCCCCGCATCTCATAGATGCCACCGCAATCGGGTTGTGAACCCAAGGCATTGGTTGAACAACCAGTATCGGCTGAATGAATAAGCCATATGATACTCGCATGCTTGTTCAGAACATGCTTGAAGCGAAGATGAGTTTTCTCCGAACCATTCGGTTCTTCAAGACTTCATCTTGCTTTGCCATCTCGAGTCCACAATACTGGCCTCTCGATGACAGATGTCACGCAAGTCTCACCTTGAGTAAATGACAGATGATATGCCTGTACATGTCATAGTCGACCGTACTGACGACTGTCTGTCATTATAATATATGACATGACACGACACGACATGACATGACATGGTATGACATGTCTGACAGGTATGACACGTGTGACATGTATGACATGTATGACACATGTGTCATCGGTCATAACCCTGACAGATCTCCTCTGACTGACCTCACAACGGGCATACCTTTGTATATGTCTTTGATGTCTTTGTTGTTGTTGCTGCTGCTGGTACCAGTCTTCTTACACCGATGTGAGGCGTCCCTCATGGTGTTTTTAGGATATTGGGGGGAACCGAGTCCACTTTAAACCCTCACCTTAGGCATTTAGCCTTACAGTTCTTAGGATGTAGCCCCCATGAATTGCGTATCGTATTTCAGAGTGACGTTTCAAGGTATCTTCCGAGGTTTACGTTACGGATAGATATAGCGTTGCCGTTCGTATCGTATTTCAGAGTGACGTTTTTACGGCTTTATATAATGCATCCACCTCTTCCTCCCTTCAGAGAGCTTACTCCCCCGAAGTTCACAGAAATACTATGGAGAGCCCCTTCCGAATATTCGAAATTTCGGCTTGTTTTTAATGCAAACGGAGTGGCCCTGCTTAACGAGATATCGGAGGGTCTCTATGAGTCCACATTAAATCCTCACCCGATCTGCCAGACTCCTTGTTTTTTGGTCCGGTACGCGCGCTTTGACGAACATTTCATAGAGTGGATTCGACAACGTACTAATGTGAATTTGTTTTAGTTATGTGTGTCAAGCATAACTCAGGATCACAACTCCGTCCACCTCAGTATCCGGTAGCTGCGGATTACTGGCCATATATCCGAATGACAAACCACGGTCTGGCAAAGGTAGCATAGCAGTTTTTCACAGATATTGGTACCCGCATGTGCGTATCTGTGTAAGGGTATGATTTGTACAAGGCTCACTACACCTCAGCAAGGAAGGATCAATTCCCGCTCATGTCATATCAATTTGATGCAGGGTAAAAATGTTAGGGATGTAACCCTGCAGTTCTCGGGATGCAGCCCTGCAGTTTTTGGGATGCAGCCCTGCAGTTCTTGGGATGCAGCCCTGCAGTTCTTGGGATGCAGCCCTGATTATTATTCGGTCGGCAATTGTTGGCAAAAGTCGTCGGCTATCAGCTTTTGACTCAGAAGCCACAATGTTATAGAAGCTGCAACCTATAGTGATCATATGCGGCAGTTATGCCTTCAGCATACGTAGACAATATGATTATGTGGAACTTATAATCCCACTTAAGTTGCATCATGATAAATTTATCCAGGTGTTAACAAGTGTTCAGGATTTGATAAGGGGTTGACGCCCCACAGGCCAAAGGTCATTGTCTCGTAAGGCTCGCCATACCATAATGGAGGTATGGAGCTGGAAATGAAAATGCTCAAGATATCCGAAGACAGGAAGGCTTTTTGTTGGCCAGAGTTGCTGGCTAGATGCTTAACCTCGATGGGGTTGCATTCGGTTATAAACTGTGCAACCATACATGTGACTTATGCATTGGTGTATGACTTTGATGAATTGTCTCTTGTCATGAACCTGGAAGGAATGACGGGCAAATAGCTAGAGTGGCGGATCTCACTCACTCAGCTTTGCTGTTATGGAATTTGATGCCTGAATGGCACAAATGGCAATCCTTTGGCTTTGATGTTTCCCTTCAGACACCGGCAACAACTTGTGTGCCAGCTTCTCTTAGATTTGGGGGAAAACCATGGATCAACAATTCATCAATCAAAACACATGTTACCAAGGCTGATTCAACGAATCCTTTAACTCTTGAAATTCAACAATCAGCATCTCAGGCTGTTGACGTCAAAGTGATGGTCGTAAGCTTACAATATAGCTTATTCACATTTAAAAAACCATCGTTCTCCTATGTCAGTGCCCTTCATATAATATGATAGAGCCGGAGAAATATGCATCTATGATTTCTTCATAATGAACTTCATGTGTCAGTAAGTCAAATAAAGACTTCATTTGATGCTTCAATCGGCATGATGTACAGTGTCATCAACTTTATGACTGCTATACACAGATGCTGGATCTTTTCATAAGATTTTTAATCTTCCAAGCAAAATCACAATGATGTAAAATCAAAATGATGTAAATCAATTTGTGACAGCTGTATGAATAATGAATGAATCTATACTCCTCCCTCCCCCTTTAAAAAGAGGTATATCAAACCAATCAGATGGTGATGGAGAATGTCATTCAATTATTGTTTTATGTGAAAAACTGTTTGATAGAGTATCGGACTGAGATTACTCATCGAATCAAGTGCTTTCGAGGTAACAATGTCAATATGAATACCGATTTTCTCTACGTCATACCGGCAATATGCCTGACGTTTTTGAATGTGGCAAATGCCAGATGATGTCAAATACCAATGTCAATTCACTATGATTCAATATGCAGTTTTTTTTGGGTTGCAGCCCACATACATTGTTGGTTCAGGGTCAATAGTGTGCCCAACTTAGACAATGTTTCCGAATAATGATAGCCATAATGAACAATGAAATCAGTGATGGTACCGAAGTTGACTTTGGTATCGAAGCTAATGGAGAGTCAATCAAGAAGTGTCTGTAATGACAACAACTTAGTACAAGCTGTATTTTCGTACTTGATGAATGGCTGGTATGTCATTTCATTGTGACTAGAACATGGCATTGCCTAGTGATATGTGTATCTTCTTCAGTACATGGTCACTTATGTCAATGGTACTCATTTTATTTTTGGGCATACATTATTCAGAATCTTGGTAACCATATGCAGATTGCGGGTTCGAGTCCTGACATGGCTTTTCCCAAGACTTCGTGGCCTTATGGACGAGGCGACAAATTTCTAAACGTTCCAGAATGAGCTTTCAAAGAGTCATAATTCCTCAATGAAGCATGCGTGTCTTATGTGCCAAAATGATATGAAACCACAAGTATGATGTCAATCTATATGTGGATGGTTTATACCATTGTATGCTATTCCACAAATAAATAGTGATGTCAGAATAAAACTTTTGACAATTGCAACTGTACTAGGGTGTATCGCGAGTCAGACGAGAGACAGTCGTGTCTGAATGACGAGTGACAGCACCAGTGACAGTCACCAGTATGACCGCGAGGTATGACAAGGGTGACTGACAGCTTGTGACTTTTTGAACATCTGCAACCACAGCAGATCAGGTTGAGAGAATTGGTGGGAAACCATTCCAGAAATGGGGGGGGAACCATTTTATATTCAAACAGCCACACAGATCTGGAGGGAAACCAGGAGAGTCCCAGATCTTGCCACATCATCAGATCTATGACTATTCAGTAATTCAGAGCAGAGATCACTGTATGACTGGCAGCTACAGCCCAAGGGCCAAATGACAAGACCTGTCAGAGGATATGTGAACATGAAGTGACTGAGCATGTGACTGTCGAATTCGGATGAGATCTGAGGGAATTCGAGTCGACATGTTACTACTTAAAGAGCTGAACAAGCTCTCATGTCAGTTTTTGAATTAGTTACACATTGGCACTGACCTCTGGTGTCTTGTAACTTCAAACAAGTGAAAGTTCATCTAAGTATAAAGAAATATCCGACAGTATACAAAGTATTCCGATATCAACCTATGGTCCCTGTACCATATTCCCTGTAAGTGTTACTTGCACCCTTGTGAGACTGGTTCAGTCCTCACAACCGAACAACTGGTATCAGCGTGGTCGTGGTTCACGACTTCCGTTAGTATCTGCGTTCCACAACGCGTTGTACAAACACAATTTTAGCCTGAATCTTCCGCCTTTGGGCGAAGGTGTCGTGCCTCAACCAAAGCACGACCTGTTCCTCTGAGAACACACGATATCTGCATATCGTGCCGACCTGTGCCGCATAGTTACGACTGTGCAGTTTGCCGCTGGGCCAACTTTCCTTCTCTGAGCGACCTTTCCGCAAGATTCTTCGCGCGGTTGGAATTTTGCCCTGAAACGAAATCGTGCCTCAATCAAAGCACGACTTGTTCTCATAAGAACACTACGTATCTGTTAATTATCTCGACTTGTTCCCGCATAATGATGACGACTGCACGCCTTCAGAAATTGTCTCGTGCCAGCGTGTGAATTTCTCCAGCGACCTTTCCGCAAGCCGGTGGAATTTCAGTTTAAATCGGCGAATTCTCGCTGGGCAAGTCTTGACAATTCTTGACGCGACAGACACCGTACGGCAGTACTTGAACTACGAGCTCAGCACCGTATTTTGGTGCCCTTCCCTTCGTGCGGTGATCTTCCTGCGCAATTTGCCCCCTAGTGGCGAAATCGTACGGAAATCAACGACTACCGACGCCTCCTCCTTGCTGCCGTTTCCGTGCGCAAGGCTGAGAGCGTGATCGACAGCAGCTGCGTTTTGTTACGGAAGAAATCTTCGTTTCTGGACAATCTTTCCGCAGGATTTATTTTTGCCGGCGGTTTGTACCGGAAATTAAACATATTTTAGCCGAAATTATCGCCAAAACGCGTCTGCCGTACCGTAATGATGATGAATGACTACGGAGCACAACAGCCCGTCACTGGTGCGAGCGTATCTCCGCGACCAGTGACGTCTTTCGGGCCAGCGGTGTCGGAATTGGGCGCCCACTTTGGGGTCCCGCCGTCTGCCGTACAACACACAGCTGGTTTTCCGCCGTTTCCGTACGACTACAGCGGACAATTTGCTGCGTACCCTCCGGGTGCTGCTTTCGACGCCGGGTTAATGATGACACCGCAGCAGCAATTTGTGGGCCAGCCGCAATTGCACCCGCAGACGCCGCAACAGCAGATTTTTCCACAACAGCAATTTGTGAGCCAGTCGCAATTGCAACCGCAAACGTCACAACAGCTGGAGTTTCAGCAATTCGTGCACCAGCAGCAACTGGAAGTGCAACGACAACTGCTTTGGCAGCAGCAGCAACCGCACCAACACCAACTGCAGCCGAGATCGCTATGGCAAAAGCAGGTGCCGGTTGCTTCCGTGGCAGTGAGACCCGTGTCACCGGTTCCCTTCGGTGCCTTCACACCTGAACCGGTGCTGCCTTCCTCTACACCTGCTTTCCTTGCTGCTTCTGGACAGGCACCCTTGCACCCGGGCCCTGTCAACCCTGCAGGATCTACCAGCCCTGAGGGGGGGGGAGGAGAACCAACGCCAGTAGGACCCTTGCCGCTGGCTTCACAGCTCAGCGCTGGTTCCTGCACAGTATCTCCTGCAGTGTTCTTTACTGACGTTACGCAGGGCGGTGCTCCTGACCCAGCGATTTTGTCTGCGTTATCGACTTCGGGACCTGCGCCTGCCATTTCTTGCCCAAAGATGGGGGATTGGGTCCCCATGGCAACAGGGGCCGCCGGAGGCCCTGGCCAAATTTCTGCGACGTCAGTAACAAAGGCCAGCGATGCGGTGTCTTGCCCGACGATGGGGGATCGGGTCCCCATGGCAACAGGGGCCGCCGGAGGCCCTGGCCAATTTTCTGCGACGTCAGTGAACAGAGGCCAGCGCAGCGGTGTCTTGCCCGACGATGGGGGATCGGGTCCCCATGGCAACAGGGGCCGCCGGAGGCCCTGGCCAATTTTCTGCGACGTCAGTGACAGGGGCCAGCGCAGCGGTGTCTTGCCCGACGATGGGGGATCGGGTCCCCATGGCAACAAGGGCCGCCGGAGGCCCTGGCCAATTTTCTGCGACGTCAGTGACAGGGGCCAGCGCAGCAGTGTCTTGCCCGACGATGGGGGATCGGGTCCCCATGGCAACAGGGGCCGCCGGAGGCCCTGGCCAAAATTCTGCGACACCAGCGACAGGGGCCAGCGTAGCGGTAGCAACGCCAGGGGGGGTCCAGCAGCAGCCAGCGGCAGCAGCAGCCAGCGAGGGACGCGCAGAACGAACCAGGAGGTTATCGGAGCGCACAGAGCTGCTGATTCAGCGCAGTAGAGCCATCGCAGGTGCTGCCTCAGCAGCCCGAGCAAGCGCTGCCCCAACGGCCCACGCAGGCGCTGCCCCAGCAGTCCACGCAGGCGCTACCCCGACTGCGCACGCAGGCGCGGTCCCAGCAACCCACGCAGGCGCTGCCCCAGCAGCCCACGCAGGCGCTGCCCCAGCAGCCCACGCAGGCGCTACCCCGACTGCGCACGCGGGCGCGGTCCCAGCGGCCCACGCAGGCGCTGCCCCAGCGGCTCACGCAAGCGTCGCCCCAGCCGCTCACGCAGGCGCTGCTCCAGCAACCCACGCAGGCGCTGCCCCGACTGCGCACGCAGGCGCGGTTCCAGCGGCCCACGCAGGCGCTGCCCCAGCGGCTCACGCGAGCGTCGCCCCAGCCGCTCCCGCAGGCGCTGCCCCAGCAACCTTGGCAAGCGCTGCCCCGGTAGTCCATGTGGGTGTCGTTCCAGCGGTTCACACGAGCGCTGCTCAGCTCAGTTACGTGGATGTGTTTCCCCAGCTGCCAGCACCCGGTAACCCTCCAGCACCGATGCCAGCGTCAGGTGACCTAGTCAGTCCAGGCTTAGTGACTGCGTTGGAGGCTCATGGAACGCAACTGCAAGCAGGAGTGCGTTCGGTCAGACAGCTGAGAGAGACGCATGGGTTACAGCCTGCGGACTTGCCAGTTCACAAACCGGACCCAGTTGCACCCGTCAGTGGCTCAACCTCAGCACCTGCAGCCAGTACGTCATCCCGATCTTTTACCAGACCCCAGCATAAAGGCCCAGGAAGATTGTCTGAGCAAGATGTTCTCGGTAGAGTTCATAGAAGGAAAGGGCCAGATCAGAAGGTGAGGATACTGAAGTGGACTGAGGACGACAATTCCCTCTGGAGCGACCATAGTGGGGAGAGCGCTGGATCTCAGCGGAGCACTCCAGTTCGGCTGCAGTTGATAGCAGCTACCAGGAAGGAGAGAGAGACACTCGTACGTTGGTTTAATAATGAACCACGTACCCAGCCTGGCCGTTTGCAGTTGTACGCAGCCACTGTGACAAATCTGCAGGACCTGAAGGACCAAGTGAGCTCGAGGGAGTACGCTCGCATGTTGAGACATGGGGCTCTCAGACACGAAGGAGGGATTCCCATTAAGTTCTTTGCGGGAATTAACTTCGGACGAGCACGACCTCTGAACCGACGAGATGAGCACCCAGCTCAGAGCAACAGGTTTGCTGTGCTCCCTGAGGTTCCGTCAGATCAGTCAGCATCATTAGTGGCAGCACCCAGCAACAGCCAGCCGGCCCAGCGGGGGTCCCCTGAGGATGATCCCAGCAGCAGCAGCGGTAGCGAATCGTCGCTCAGTGGGAAATCAGTATCGCCAGAGCGAGAGCGCAGATACCGCAGCAGCAGCAGTGACGACAGTGGAGAGCGGAGCAGAGGGCGGCGAAGATTCAAGAAGAAGAAGAAGAAGTCCAAGAAGCCCAAGAAGCGAAGCAAGTTCACTGCTGAGGAGAAGGGAAAGGCTAGGGCTGCTGTAGCGGCTGAGGAGAACCACTCCCTGACGCCAGAGATGGCGGTGAAAACCCTGCTGAAGGACAAGGCTCTTAGAGACCAGGCCTTCGAGTGTCTGCCTGCGGAGAGACAGCGGGCTATAGCCAGTGCGAAGGCCGCAGGGGAAGACGTGCACTGGGAGCAAGAGGGGTGGGAAGCTATGATGGCTGCCCAGAGGACAGTGCTGCAGGAGAGGAGTACCCCTCACCCGTTGCCAGTGCGTTCCCCCACACCGAAGGACACAGACTTGGTGTGGTACGAACACACCAA
This sequence comes from Cymbomonas tetramitiformis, assembly GCA_001247695.2. Classification (NCBI taxonomy): domain Eukaryota; kingdom Viridiplantae; phylum Chlorophyta; class Pyramimonadophyceae; order Pyramimonadales; family Pyramimonadaceae; genus Cymbomonas; species Cymbomonas tetramitiformis. The sequence goes on from LGRX02014730.1 coordinate 17,040, forward strand.
AGCCCTACATCCAACGCTGAGTGAGGATGAGGCATGGCAATTGGCGGTGCATAACCACACTGGAGCCAGCACAGCGCAGACCTCGGGGACAGGAGGAGGAGTGTCGAGTTCAGTATCCTCAGCACAACCTTCGGGCTCGGAGACAGCAGCCTTGGAGGAGTGGAGATACCCTTCAGTGCCTATCACTGTGGAACAAGGTATCCGGGACCACGTGAGGGTGCACAACTCGGGGGTGGAAGAAGCTACCGCCATTGCAGCAAAGTATTCCAACTTAGCTGTGAGTTATGGGCACGCAAAGAACCATAGAGTTCGTGAGACCCTGCCCGGTCCAGTGATGCAGCTCATCAGCGACACAGGTCACCCGGTACCCGAAGGCGCAGGGTGTGTCCGGTGTGGTCGCTTACTGCGATCGCCCGAGGGCCAGATCCGGGTCACTCCCGGATTAATCTGGGATGTGATGTTGGGTTCCAACCGGACCTGTGTGCAGGTGCCTCTTTGTCAGGAGTGCACTAAACCCCCCTGGACAGGAGCCTTAGCTCAGCTGCCCATCATTCCCACGCCCGATGTGACAACGCCACCGTCTCAGCCGCGGAGTACTAGTGATCAGCAGCCCCCGCCAGATCCAGACCCTTCGCCCCACAGAGACGCGCCTGAGCAGGAACGTGGACCTCCGCCTCGCAGAGACGCGTCCGAGCAGGAACGTGAACCTCCACCGCGGTCAGAGACCGATCCAGCGCGGTTGGAGCAGACACAACTGAAGAAGCTGGAGGCAGAGGACAGACTCCTGAGTACCTTACGGAAGCTAAGGGAGCGCATCACTACGTACACGTGTCCTCTGGATCAGGCAGCGGGAGAGAAGACATCTGGTCATTTGCTGCAACCGTTAAAACTTCTGATGAGGGAGCTGCAAGATTACTTCAAGGAGCAGCAGGTGAAGAGAGCGCTGGCCACGAAGAAGATGAACGAGGACGCCGATGGAGGTGAAGCCACGGTCACCACCGTCCCTGAAGAACTGCGTCTGATCATCAGGGATAGGGTGGAAGGATCGGTCCAAGGGCTGCTAAACCAGAAGGTTCTAACCAATCAGATGAATACGCTGGACGATCTGATCGGCACCCTCGCTCGATCTTGCATCAGCGACGCTCACCTTAGCATTCTACCCAGCATGTTGTCACGGTCTCGGCAGGCCTCGGGCAAGAACGCAGGAAGGAATGCGCGGACCTTCCACCACGCTCTAATGGAAGCGTTTGAGCTGATGGAATCTCTGCATAAGCACGGAGTCACCGGTCCAGTCAGCAGAGCCTCGTTACCCGGCATCTTCCTCAGTGGACTGACACCAGAGTTGCACGCGAGGGTTCATAAGGAGCTGTTGGGCAAGGTAGACTTTCATCAGTCAACTGGACCAGCTGGGTGGGAGGCGGAACTACTGCGCAAATACGTGGAGCAGGCTACATTGGAGGAGCGACGGGATCCGGTGGGACTGAAGGCAGCCAGGGACCAGTCTCCCTTTCCAGTGGCTGCGCTGGTTGAGTGCCTCGATGAACACGTGGAGCAGTGCTATGCGCTACCGACAGCGCCGGCAGAAGTGGAGGGCAGGCAGCTGCCTGGATCGTCTACGTACACTGGTTGCAGGAAATGCAAATCTAAGGAGCACTTGGCGAGGGACTGCCCGCAGCAGCACGACCAGCAGAAGAAAGCCGCATGGGTGAAGTGCATCTGGGATGAGGCGTTCGAGACCCTGGAGAACTTTGGCGCAAGCCTGGAACTTATGGAGGAGACGTTCGCGGTCATCGCACAGGAGAGGGGTTCAGATTTTGGCGAGGGAGAGGCCGCGGGGGCCAGTTCCTCTCCCGGTCGCAAGGCATAGGTCCCGGAGCCAGCAGGGGGAGTACTCCGCCCCTTGCTGAGGCCGACAGGAGCGGGACCAGGCCTCTGGAGGAGAGGTCTGTGAGGGGGCGACACAGCCAGCCCTACCGGTGGAACACCCATTTCAGAGAAGACCACCGGATGAGGCATGGCCCGGGACCAGCCCAAAAGGCAACCGAGAAGCTGAGGCGAGCTGTGAGGTGGTTGAAGCGGACTCACCCGGTTACTGTGGTGGCTCCAAGCGAGATGGAGCCAGAGGTGGCACCAGCGCAGGCATCCACCCCAACAGAGGTACAAATCAGGTTCCCTTTGTTCGGGCAAGGAAGTCAGGGACACCCGTGCACAAAAGGTGTGTACCAGCGCGCCTTGCAGCCATCAGGTGCCAGAAGGGTGAGGTTCAGGGAGGAGGCAGCGCCCCGGCAGCTCTTTGGACGTGCGCTGCGACGACGACTGGACCGTGCCAAGCCGCCGCCGCTGTCGCGAGCACAACAGCGAGTGCAACGTGACAAACCAGCAGCGTGGGAGGCAGCCAGGACACTGACGAGCAGGCGGCGGGAAGCAGAGGTGCATCAGCACAGAGTCAGGAGTGCCATGGTACAGGTGAAGGGCCGCATAGAGCACCTGAGGAAGATGATGAAGGTGAGCAAGGAAACGGCGACCGCCAGACCAGCACCCTGGCCAGATGATCCAGCGCCGGAAGACTCCATCACCAGGTCTGCCCGCTGGACTGCCCTGATAGCGGAGGCAGGCACTTACCACCTACCCGACGACAACTCTGACGAAGAACTGAACCCGCGGGAAGTGGAGCCAGGTTTGCACAAACTGGCCAGCATCAGGCCGGACATAGGCGTGGACGCGGGAGCGGGGCGCTGGGGAGAGTGGCTGGACGAACATGTGCTAGCTGCCATGGATGCGTCCGGGCCCACTCTCATGATCTTTTGGGCGTGGATTGGCAAGGTGAGAGTGAAGGTCCTCATCGATACCGGGGCCTCCTCCAGCTTCACATCCCTAGAGACTGTGAAGAAGCTCAAGCTTCAACCATCAGTCCATGAGAAACCAATGCGGGTGCAGGTTGCAGATGGCACAGTCTACGACGCCAACTCTTGCATTCGGCCCAAGCTCACGGCGGAGACGCGGAAGGGAAGTTATGCCAAGCAGGTAACTCTGCGAGTGATGCCCTTATCCTTGGGAGTGGACGTGGTGCTGGGGGGTGACTGGTTACGAGCTCAGCGGCGGATCACCTTTGACTACGCACAGTATGGGAGTGTGCGGTTTGGCCATGGGTCACAGAAGGTAGTCATTGCGGGATGCAATCCAGGGTCGTCATCTACAGGGTCTGGGCAGGCCATGGGACTGGTAGAGGCACAGCTTATCAGTACTAAGCAAGCCAGGAAGGACCTGCGAGCCTTGAAGAATAGCGGCGAGGAGGCGTACCTGATGTATCTGGCTCCAGATGGCACATTTAAAATGGAGGCCACCGACGACCCCAACTCTCCCTTAGAGGCCTCTGCAGCCCTATCAGAGTCATCTTCATCCTCATCATCGGAAGCAGAGGGTGACAACGCTAGGCCAAGGGGGGGGGAAGTTACCTCTGACGAGGAAGGCTGCGACAGCGACAGTACAGTAGCAAGCGTAGCCACCCTAATCTCCGACAGCAGTTCGTCTGAATCTGAACAAGATGCAACGGAGCAGGAGGACTGGGCACAGGAGCAGGTGTGTGCTCTGCGACCGGTGACGTGCCCCACATCAGCGCAACCCGCTGTGCGAGACTGGGGACCTTACCCCACAAGGGCCAGATGGGAGGCATTCCAGATGCTTCCACGAGAGCGCAGGGAGCTGGCTGCACAGCACCACGCGGAGGAATTGGAACCTGAGTGGGAGGAGGAGGCATACTGTCTGTGGAAAACAGGGCAGGCTCTGCGTCTGCAGCAGGAGCAACGGAGGAGCAGAGGGGTGAACCACAGGAGATCGCGCAGAGTTAGCGAGCCAGTACTGGCAGCACCTATAGCAGCTGAGGCAGGGCAAAGCAAAGATGGGTATAGCTGTTTCAGGAAAGAGGCACCAGCTGCTGCAGCGACACCTAGTGAAGAGCAGAGCAGCGGCGCGGATGGCAAGGTCAAGCAGCACGAAGGCGAGACCAAGGAGGCTAAGCAGGACGAGGAGGACGCAGAGGTACCACAATGGATCCTGGACGAGCTGGTGAAGCTGAAGCAGTGGTACCAGGACGTGGTGGGCATGGAGCTCCCTAAGGGCGTCGTGGACCGCGACCACAAATCGCCGCTGCGCGTGGACCCCGAGTACCGCCGTGATGGCGCACGGCACAAGAGGTGCTACAAGCTGTCCATGGAGGAGTTACGACAACTTCGTGGGCAACTGGACGAGCTCTTGGCAAAGGGATACATCCGTCCCTCGTCTTCACCTTGGGGCAGTCCAGTCCTGATGGTGCCCAAGCCCTCCACCCCCAAGGAGCTGCGACTGGTGATCGACTATCGCCAGATCAACGAGATCACTGTGAAGGACCGTTACCCTCTCCCTGACGTGCAGTCCCTCATCGATGACCTCCAGGGAGCGACTATCTTCTCCACCGCGGACGCTCTGTGGGGATTCTGGCAGGTGCCCATGGAGGAGGACGCTATCGAGAAGACAGCGATGACCACGC